>CAJNJA010006939.1:0-16509 GCA_905231915.1 Symbiodinium necroappetens
AAAAAAAAAAAAAAAAAAACAATCTCGGAACCCTCAACCCTCCTCTGAGCAGGCACGAACCTTCATCTGGCCGCCTTGGTTCTAGAGCAACCCTCGAAAAAACTGCAAGATGTGGGGGGGGGGGGGGCAAGGCCACTCGATTCAGGGTTGAGTCCCTTTAGGGCTCTGATCAAGAAGAGATCTGGAGCTATGCTTTGAGCAATCCTTCGATTGGCAAAGCCCTTTAAAGAACCCAGAGCCCCACAAACTGATAGATAGAAACCCCTGTTCCTACAACCCTGAAGCCGCAATGCCTGAAGACCCAACCCTCAACCCTTGCAGTAACCCTGAACCCTGAACCTTTCGGGGCCATGGCCTTCTTTCTTTCGCCCGATGTGGCGAATCTGGTGGATGGTCTGCTCGCAGACTCGAATCTGGGCTGCGACGTTGGCAGAGATCACCTTCACCGAGAGCCAAGCTACGACAAGAGCCTCAATGAAGGAGGATCTTTGGTATGTATCTCATGGGTTATAGTATGCTGTAGCAGATGTCCTTCATGGAATACGATAAGAGCCTCAATGAAAGAGGATCTTGGGTATGTTATGTATCTCATGGATTATAGCATGCTGTAGCAGATGTCCTTAATGGAATAGGTTCCGCACCTATTTTTCTGTAACAAACTAGGGACAAGACGGGAATACTATAGAATCGCTTCCGACCCCTACTTATAACTTATCGGTTCGGCTCTCAGTCTCGGACAGGCCAGGCGAGGTTCTTGTTGTGTAGCCGATTGGTTCTTCAAGCTTCGCACATGATGTATGTTTAAAGAAAAGCACTTCCCAACCTTGCATCTCAACGAAATGCGAGAGATGCATCCCTCTGAGATGCCCTGGCTCATGGATGCAGACTGCTGCTCCACCGCTACTGCCGGCGGGCGCTAGGGCACTATGGCAAGGGTTTTCGATCTCCAACTCGGACATGACAGACGGGGTCTCTCTGTTCGACGAGGGTTTTGAGTTTTGAGTTATTGCTACTTCTCCTTATGTCGTTTTGCTAATGTCGACCCCTGATGACAGAACTCACCGTCTTAAAGGTTTCAGACCTCTGACCCTGATACTCGACCCCAATGATCATGATCCTGAGTTGCCGGAGAGGGTGGGTCATATCATCAGGGGTCCCCACTAGGTGCTTAAAGCCGCGAAGCCTCCCCTCATGTTCAGGCCTGGCACCAGGCCGCTACGGAAAAAAAGCACGCTCGGAAGGATCGGCAGAACTTGCGCCAGGGGTGTAGGTTTGCGGTCTCAAGTAGACCGTGTCGCTGATCAAGCTAAGGCCCCCTGTTTTGAAACCCGATGCCCACGTAAATCCTAGACCCTCCTCCCCAAAAACACCTACCCCACCCTGAACCCCAAGCATAGCTGCCAAAACACTTCTCATTTCTTCGAGCCTGCCCTTTACCCTAAACCCTAAACCCTACTTGGAGGTTCATGGGTAGTTATATGTATGGTTATACAAGTCTCCCAATATGGGTCAGAACTATAGTTGCCTTGCTTATAACCCCACTTGTAACTACCCGACCCATGAATCTCCAAGTATACCCCAAAAAACTCCCTAAACCCTAAATCCTAAATCCTAAACCCTAAACCCCGAACAAATCTTGTGACCAGCCTCAACCTCACGCTCCCGGCTGCGGCATTGCACACTGTCCTGCACGAGGCATCTTGAACTGTATTTTGGGGTTCTTTGGGAGCTCATCAGGCCTAAGAAAAAAGGGGCCTTAATCATTAGAATAGGGTTTTTGGGACATATGTATAGTATAAGTATATAATAAGGAGCCCATATTGAATTATTTAAGCCCCCGTATCAATGCGAGGTTGTGAGACCTGCAATAGAATAGGGTTACCTTTCTCGGATACGCACCGCCACATGCAGACAATGAAGGACAGTGACGCCAAGGTGCAGAAAGCAGCTAGTCCAGCAAGCATGTTCGGAGAGATGACCAAAACTGTTCACTGGGATTCCAGGAGAACGCAATCGAAAACCATCGAAGGCAACATCAAATGTTCCTGTCCTTCAAGGAGGTAGGTTTCACTTCAATGGTTTATGATTAAGTGTGTTTTGGTCCTTAGCCGCATACCCCAAGTCCGAAATTCGAAACAGGACCTGATAGACACTGACTGACAAGACTGACAAAGTGCAAAAACTGTACAGAACCACTCCAAAGCCGATAGCTTCCAACAGAGCCCGACAAGAAAAGAAACGATGCAACAGCTTAACTTCAGGTCTCAGTGCGCACCCAAAACTGAAACTTCTCAGCAACCGCTTGCAAGCCCCGTTCCACCAACTAGACTGTAGATCAACTCAAAGCCAAAAAACAAATCCCTTCTTCGCATCCAGGCTTGGGAAGTCGGCCCCCTCAAACGCTTTTTTGCATCCAGGCCTATTGCGAAGGCCGGGTACCCCTGAAGAAAAGAAACTGAGGACCAGGGAAAATCTGCGGCACTAAACCCACCCCTAAACCCCAAACCCTAAGACAGGTCATGTTGCCCAGTCCTCAGGTAGCGCCAGGCGGTGTTGATGGGCCGCGACCAGCTTCCTTGGTCGTTCGGCCGCTGGATCAAATTAAATATTCTTGCTATTAGGGTTTAGGGTTTAGGGTTTTACCAACTGAGAATAGCTATGAAGATTGCCATTTCTGCTGCTTATTTCTTAATAACCTTGCTCCCTCTCTCTCTCTCTCTCGAGGTGCCATCGTCAGTCTATAACTTCTACTCATTGGTTTTTGTTTCTTGGTGGCTGTTCTGAATGATTCTCTTGCGGGTTCACGAAAGGGTTCCTTGAATGATTCTATGAACGGCACTAGACGGAAGCTGTCAGGAATCTACCACGGGTTTGGGGCTTCGGGGTTGTGGGTTTAGACTATTTTCCTTCAGGCAGTCCTGCGCCGGCCCGGTCCGCGGGGGAGGCCGAATTCTCATCGCAAGATCCTATATGTGTATACATATATGTAAACATATATGTAAATATGTGTGTGTGTATATATATATAGGCAGTTATATATGCATACATACATGTCTATATCCACATATATATATATAGAGAGAGAGAGAGAAAGAGAGATAGAGAGTGTGTGTGTGTTATGTATGCATACATGCACACATGCGCACCCACACCGTTGACATGACACCCTCGAACTTTGAACCTCCCTCAGGCAGCAGTACGGTGCGGTGTCTTGTCTCCACCCAGTTCCGCCCTCATTTTGACCTTCACAGCGCTCGACATCGATCAAGGCCGAGTATAGAAGCCTGAATTCCAAGCAATACGATTCCTTACGGGTCCGTTACCAGTGTACGATCATATCCCCCAAAACCCTACTCTAACTATTAAGGCCTCCCATATTCCCTAACAGACTATTATGCCGATTAAGGCTCCTATCTTGGCATGGCCACGCATTTCGTCTCCTGGGGGCTTCTTGGCGTGGCGTGATCTTGTTACAGAGGTGTTGTAGGATTAGGGTAAAAGGGCTGGGCGTGTAGAGTTAAAGTGTGTGGAGTTCAGGGTTTAGGGCTCAGGGATTTTGAAGTAAACGCTCAGAAAGGACGGCGCTGGGCGCTTGATTGCTATGTATTGCTCTGATACGTTCAATCGCACCGATCCTGACGTCTGCAACCCGGCGTCTCAATCTGTTGCTTGATTTCCTTGATCTCCTCTTCGGCCTTCTCGGCATGGTCCACCCACCTTAGGAAGTCATTCAAAAGTTCCCATTAGCAAAAACACCACAACAACCAGCATCACCACAACCACCTCCTCCTCTCCCGCTCCAGCATCAGCGAAAGTCCTCTTGATATTCACACCATGCTTAGTCTTCCTCAGTCCAGCCACGATAATGACCAGCATCCTCCAGTTCGTCGTAAAGCCGCTTCAGCATGCTCAACTAGACAGCTGCAACTGCGAAAGAAACAAGCCTAGCGATGCTTCCACCGGATGCGAAAACTCGCAGCAAAGTGTTCGAGGCTTCGGCTTAGGCATGTCAAAGAACACATCGAAGTTTCCAGTCCGCTTCTTGGGAGCGTTATCTAATTCGACTAGAGAAAACTTCCAAACTCAAGTACTATGGGGATTTGATAATGAGAACCTTGTTTTTGGTGTATTATTTGCTTGTATTGAGGACTACAAAGCGACGAAGATGTTCCTAATTATTCGACGCGCAAACTGGCCAAACACAGTCCCAGTACAAAACCCCACAAACCCGAAACCCAATAGACGTTGAACCCCGAGAAACCCCCCCCCTTGAACTAAACCCTAAGCCCTAAACCCTAAACCCCCCCTCTTGAACTTCTTGAACCCTTCATAAAACCCTGTAACTCCTCTCGGAAAGTCGAGAGCTTCTGGCTGTAACAACAGTTTAGAAATAAGGGTTTAGGGTTTAAGGTTTAGAGTTTAGGGTTTCGGGTTTAGGGTTTAGGGTTCAGAGAACCCAAAACTATCCTTATACAGAACATATATTAAACAAGCGCTTCAAAAGACATCCTACACCCTGAACCCTTTCAGCACTGACTACACTAAACCCCAAACCCTGAACCTGTTTCAGCACGCCCTCCCTATACCCTAAACCCTAAACCCCTAAACCCCTAAACCCTAAACCCCTAAACCCCTAAATCCCTAAACCCTCAAGCCCTAAAGCCCTAAGCCCAGCAGCTCCGGAGGTAGAGTCGAACGATCGATCCGCGCAGAGCCAGCTTCTTCGTCCTGGTCTTGTAGCAGCGGCTGACCTCTGAAAGGCTTGGCCTCTGGGGCTTTTGGGTTTAGGGTTTAGGGGTTGGGGATCTACCTGAAACCCCCAAAAGTAGGTAAAATGATGGCCCAGAAACCATAAAAGGCTGTTATTCTACAGACCTTTTGGGGCTTTTCGGATCTAAAGCTTTGGGTTTTGGGTGTAGGGCTTCAGGGCTTAGGCTTAAGGAAAGGCATGGTGCTCTCTGAGCCCAACCCTCCACCCCAGCCAAGTGCTGTGCCGAGCCGCTCCCCGGATATGCTGACCCGGCGCCGGTAATCCTGCGCCGCTGCTGCCGGTATTTGCGCCAACCTTTCGGCTTTTTCGGCTTTGGGGTCTAGGATTTGGGATGTCAGATATTGGAGCGTAGGGCTTAGGATGTTTAGATGCCAGGGGGGGTTGAATTATTTGTAGGACCGCTGTAGCAAGATGCAAAGCCCCCAAAGGACAATGGTTGTCGTGCCCGTCTTTCGCCTTGCACCTCTACAGTATTGTTCAGGACCTATTCAACACCCACGTGTACTCAACGATCTCGAAAGCAGGTCCTTGGATTGGATGATAACCGAAACGGAAAACTTACACACAAACATAGGCGTACATATGTGCGTACATGTACTGTGCATGCTGCATGTGTGTAAACATAGACACACAGTGCACAACTAAGCAGATGTCCAGCTGCTGCACACAAGAGCCTTTAGAGGCTCCTGTTCCGCTTCCTATGAGAAATTGCAACCGCTGGATCCTTTTTTGCAGAAACCCCTCAGCTGAAGGAGTATTTGGCCAAAAAGCACCGCGGGTGGCTGTGGGAACGGGTGTTAAGCGTTTTTGTTGCCTCACGCATGATAAATCCTGCACGGTAGGTTTGGGCACGTTTAGGGGATTTGGTCAGGGCCTAGGATCCCGATGATCTCCTTTCGGGGGCCACCCTGCCAAGGCAAGGAGCTTGGAGTTAGGTCGTGGGTGACCAGAGGCACAGGCTTTGGAGCCATGGCGGCAGCGATGGATGCAGGGCGCTACTTAATTAAGGTTCTGTGAAACCTTATGATTGTGGGTTGATAGGGTTTGCTGTAAGGATTTACGGGGTCCGTGTACCGATAAAGTCTGAAGGCGTATCGTGATCCATGGCAAATCAAATGTGGGCGCAGAGCACTTCCTGTTCACTGCCGGCTGCTATAGTACTAGCATGTGCAACAATCAGACCTGCTCTCCACAATCTGTGGACAAAAACAAGAGCGACGGCAGCATTCCCACATCTGTCAAGCTCGGCTTGTTCAGAACCAAATGACCTGACCCTGGGAACCGATGGGCACGTATATCTGCAATGCAGCAAAGCAAAGGGGTTTCTCAATTATCCAGCTGAAAACGATGTGCGTACGAGGCCGGCATAGGAGTCGCTGTCGAGCACAGACAAGCTCTGATTCATTTAACATATCCACGGATGATAAGATCTGTACCGTATTTCTAGTGGGACCGCGGGGACTGCCCGTTGTTGTCCAGAAAAGACGTAATTCAACGAGAAGTTCATCGAACTCAGCACCAACACTACTAATGACAACCATGATGCAAGAGATGCAAAGTATAACACCAATACTAGTAAGCACTGAAAACCCATAGTGACCATGACTGCTGAAACAAGATAACGAAGCAAGAGCAGCTTTGAAAACATGCGTTTCCTGTAGGGCCAAGGGGTTTAGGTCTCAACCCTAAACCCTAAACCCCTAAACCCTAAAAACCCTCAACCCTCAACCCTAAACTCTAACCCCAAACCCTGAACCCTAAACATGAGCCCATGTGGACTGAGACCCCTGCCACGGCCGAGCCCAGATGCTGCGCTCCGCCATCCTGAAGCTGTGGAAAGCTTCGCGCCGGGCTTCCTTTTTGAATCCATGAGGGTTTAGGGCTTTTTGGGGTTTAGGGCTTTTGGGGTTTAGGGCTTTTGGGGTTTAGGGTCTAGGGCTTTCGGGGTTTAGGGTTTAGGGCTTCAGGGCTCTTGGGGTTTGGGGTTTAGGGTTTCGACTCTCACTCTCGCCGAAGGCAGGCAAGGGTTTAGGGTTTAAGGCTTTTGGGGTTTCGTGGGTATCTGTAGGGTTCGCCCCTTTAGGGTTTAGGGGTTTAAGGTTTAGGGCTTAAGGTTCGCCACGAAGTCCCTTCATCAGGGTCGCAGGTGCGGTCTTCCTCCGGAACCTGCGCCTCTGACGCCCACCAACTCGAAGCCACCAAGCCCAGAAGCTTTTCAACCCTCCAGCGCGGGCCCGCACCCTGTAAGCTCTAGAACCCTCGAACGCGAGACCGACAAGAACTAGACTGGGTTTTGTTGTGAAACGGGGGGTTGGTTCTCTAGGTTTTTTCGGGTGAATTAGGGGCATCCGCCGTGCGAAGCTGCCAAATTCTGAAGACGACTTCTAAAGCCGTACGTTTACTACACTGAACAAGCTAGAATCAGTAGAGTTTCGGGTGGTTCTTCAGGGTTCCGCCCCTACGAACCTGCAGACCGCCCCTTTAACGTTTGCTGATGTGCTTTGAGCTTGAAAGGGTGCGCCGTGGATCTTTATTGGGGGTTGAAAAGTTTAGACCCTTGCTTAGTAAGCCACTCTTTCTTTAAGTGCATGAATGCTAGGATCCCTATACTATACTCCCTATTAGAGGGACGGGCCACGGTTCTAGATTCTAGATGAAACATCAACCGTCGAAACAAAAGCTACTCCCTCGACCGCGCACCACCTTCCACCCAAACCCGGACCCAACTAAACCCCTCAACCGTAAGTTAAGACCCTTAAAAAACCCCCAACCCCCGTAAACCCAAACACGCCCAAACCCCCCTTTAAGACTCACTGAGCCACGTGGTGCTCCCCAAGACTTCGGATGAGGGGCGTCCAGAGGTCGGCTTGGATCGTCTTCATCCCAGAGGTCGAAGAGCAGAAGCAAGGGCCTCAGGGAGGTTTCAGGAGCTTAGGGTTTAGGGTTTAGGGTTTAGCCAGGAGTTTTCGGGTGTTCGGGCGCTCTGGAGTGTCGACTCGCACACTCGCACGAAGCAGGCTCGAATTTTTTGCAAGAAGTCCCAGCAAGCGAAACGACCCAGCAGGATGGGCAAGCTCGTGCAAAACACGCGGTTGAGGGCTTAGAGTTTAGGGTGCAGGGTACGTTACCCAAGTACAATGCTTCAAGACCATAATCTCTTACGCCACCCAAAGCCAACACGACTGCCCATCATGCAAGAACTAGCACGACTTCGGATCAGCCCAACAAGCTTCGTTCGCAACAAGGTACCACAGTTGTACTCATAACAACTGAACGAAGAAAGGGCTGATCCTACAGCTACGGAGCATCCAGAAGGGCATCCAACAACGGAAGCATACTGTGCGGCAGCTGCTGACATAAGTGCATTTCGCACATCTTGGCACTAGACCAGCGCAAATCCAGACTTGATGCAAAACATAATTCGTGAGACCAGGCGCCTTGTGCTTTAAGCATGCACCTCTACGTGAAAGCAACTGTACGAATAGGCAAATTCGCTTCAGGAACGCGGAATGTGCAGAGCCGACATCAGCTTGCTCGAGAGTCGCCCAGCTTGCTGAGGACTAAATCCATTTTCGCCTGCATGCCCTGGACACCAGATTCCAGGTTCCCGAGCCGGCGCGAGATGACGGGATCTGGGCCAGACTGCAGCGCTTCGGAGCGATCCTGATGCTTGTCCAACATTTTCTCGTGCATCTCCCGGATCTCGCGCCGCAATTCCGTTATTTTCTCGTGCACATTCATGACGTCGGCATCATACTGCGATTGAATCTCGCCCCATGTTGAGGGGTCTTTCGCATTGGCAAACCATACATGCTGGGAGTTGGCTTCGCTCTGAATCCGTCGCTTAACACAGGCACATGGGCATTTCTTCCAGCCAGTGTATATGGTAAAGTGTTGCAATACCAGGCGCGAACGCTCCAGAAGGAATAACCGCTCTCGGTGTTCCCATCCTCGATTGTAACTCTCGGCCAACACGCCGATCAAGATGTTCATCATTATGATCGACATGCTAAAGCCCATGAGGACCAGCACAATGTCCACCGGCCATGTCCAATCTGCCTCCCCCTGCTCAAGGATCGTCACGTTCCTCATTTCATTCCTGGAGAAGTCGGCCAGGAAACCTAAACGCCACATGATCATCATCGATGACCACCAGCTCATTAGCCCAAAGGAATAGTACATGTGAAGAAAGCCCGCAAACCAGCAAAAAACCACGAAGAAGAAGGGTACAGTTGCCGGAATAGCTTTCAGAATTGGGAGCATGGGCTTCCCCGTGCTCTCAAACCCCTTGAGAGTGTTCAACACCCTGAGCCAGCAGACAAAGCCATTAATACCGAACATGAGTCGCAGGTCCTGGCGCTCTTCACAGGCCTTCCAATCTATGACCATGGCAGCCAAACTGAAGCCGGTCAGAAATATCCTGAAGACATCAGCAAGCGTGTCCAGCGAAAGAAAATAATCACGCAGCTTGCCGTAGACATGGCACCCAAGGCATTGAAGGATCTCTATGCAGGCATTTCTTAGCCAAGCCAGAGCTGAGACAATCAGGCATGGCCAAATCATCCACTCCCGCAGCCACGTGTACTCTTTGTTCAGGAGGAAGGCCAAGGACCAAAAGAGGCACGCCACTAGCAGGTCAAGAGTGAAACTCAGGAAGTGGCCACGGTATGTTTCTCGCCACGCCAAGTTTATGATCGCATGAGCCCCCTTCTCGTCAAAGACACGATCATTCACTCCAGAAGCCAGAACCCAGAGCACCTCAGGGTTGCGATGTAAGCCAGGGAGAACGCAGTGACTTATCTCAATGGGCACTTGCGTGGTGTAATCCAACCTCTGAAACCGATACGGTAGCAGATGCTTGAAGAATTCCTCTTCCATCTCGTCTTCCCTATCCGTGAGGGTTGATCGAACACCTGCTGCCAGCTCCATCTCCTTGTGGAACTTATCATCAAAATGGCTCTTCGGCGGCCCCACCGCAACGTTCAGGTCGCCATGAGGTAGGTAAGCGGTTTTCCATGCCACACGCTTCTCCTTCTTCCAATAGCGAAGTTCACACTTCCGAAAGATGGCGCTGAGGATTTCTTCAGCATCGGGAGTGGCCAAAAATCGTAGGAAATCTTTCAAGCCGATACAGGCGACGACATCCTCGTCGCAGCCTCGCAAGCCCTTGGCGGCAGCAGCAGTCAAGACCGCGTTGTTGGCCTGGAACAGATAGTCAACCCCTCTCCTTTCCTCTTCACCTGCAAAGAGATCCGCACCACCCTCGACAAGTAGCCGCACCACCTCCACATGGCAGCCATCGATAGCATCTTTCAGTTCTTGTGGACCGAAATCAGCCGCGTGTGAGACTTGGGCTTTGGCACCGAGGAGTACTCGGACAACTTCATCGTGTCCCAGGCTGGCAGACACTTGAAGCGCGGTCTTGGTGATGCTCATGTCGTCTTGAAACTTCACGGGAGTGTCAGGATTGCCCCTCTGTTGTAGCAGATACCGCACTAGATGGGCATGACCAAAATAGCTGGCGTCATACAACAAGGTGACATTTGGCTCGTCGTTGAAGCTGATCACACGGCCTTGGAGATTCGCCTCGTACTCCACCAACAACCTCATCATTGACAAGTTTCCCTTGGCAACTGTGGCACAAACGGCAGGCCCTTTCCACAGCACGCCTGTGCGACCTGCTTTCATCGAGTACACAGACTGTGCATCAGCTCGGTGGACCATCAGCAAGCGAACGATGTTGGGCTTGTCGAGCTTGACAGCCAAGGTAAGCGGTGTCCCATCAAACTCTTTGGGGCCAAGCTTGTACTTCAACTGGCAGTTGGGGTCTGCTTTGTCCTCCAAAACTTGCTTCACCTCCTGGTAGAGCCCCCTGCCAATCAGACATCGACGAAGCCTCCCGTCCAACGAGGGGTCATCGCATGCTGAGAGGTCGGATTGCTCACGAACCAGTGCCAACACGTTGTTGGAATACATGGCCAAACTACAGCATTTGCTACACACTGTGACACAAAATTTCGCGGGATATGCAGAGTAGAAGCTGGTCTGCACTATGCTACAGCCACAAAATGCATCTGACAAAGGCAACCAGCGCGAAAACACCAAAAGCTGTGCCCCCCGCTGGTCGAGTTCGGTGAAGGTGCCCTGGAACGCCTCGCGTCGGTATATGATTAGCTGGTTCTATCTCAGATCCGAACACATTTCGAATGCTACAATCATCAATCACGATGGTTCAATTGACTAACTAGGTCAAGCGCAAGTTAAACAACAAGATAAACTAATCGATTTGGTAAATCAACCAAGTAATTGGCTGTTTAAGCATTGGCTCACTGATGCGATACCTAGTTCGTCAATTACAACAACACGTTGCTTAGTTTATTGTCTCCTGAACTAAGTGGCTGGTTAGGGAATGAGTTCAGCACGTGATTCGCTGAAAGTTGTCCTTTAAATTAGATGGTTAAGTAGTTACTAGAGTCTTCGCTGAACAGATTATTAAGTTGTCAAGAATTTCATCCATCCGTTAACCAATAAACTGAATTATAACTCATTAAATAGCCACATAGCCAATTGATCATTGTAAGGATCAGCTAACTGAATAGGTCATTTCATGAAGCAGTTCGTGGATCAGTTCACTTCAGCTCGTTGGTTGGCTAGCTAGCTAGCTAGCTAGCTAGCTAGCTAGCTAGTTCTTCGGTAACTGGTAAGCTAATTCGATCGTTCGGTAGTCATGTGGTTAGCAAGACAGCTATTCAGTTAATGGGCTGCCTACTTAGATCAGTAGTTCATTAGATAGCTAATGACAACATGAATCAAACAGTTGATTCGCGAATTACTCAATGAAGCACCCACTTGAACCAACTACTTCATGAACTTACTTACTACTGACTAGCATACCAATATACCAGTATATTAATATGTTGCCGTGCATTGCATGTGTATGCTGCTTCTTGCTTGGCTGCCTGTTTCTTTTACTCAGCTGCATTTCATAGAAACCCACTTTCTTTACCGGCCTCCATATTCGGATCTCTGTTTAAGCGTAACCGTATTCAGGAAGGGCAGCATGAGGGGCCTGTGATCTGGATGCAGCTCCTGATCGTTCCCATTGTGAGAGACAGTGGCGGTGAGGGTGTAGAGTCTTTTTTAGGGTTTGATGATGATGGCATTGGTCGACACGGCAGTTCGCAACAAGAAGGACACCTACTACTGCCCGTCCGAGACATCATTATTTCTATCTAATAATCCAATACTCACACTGCCAATTTCCGCGATGGCAAATAGTATAGGGCACCGAAACATCGCCAGGGCCTGAAAAAGAGACCTGAACAATTCCCAGCGAGACTCGGGGTGTGGTTCGGGCATCGGGGTTATGCATGAGCATGCCAGTGACTGCCAGTGCACCTCCTGCCAAATGGGCGTGAGCGTGTCGTTCACCACCTCCGCAAAGCGCTTTCCGGTCGGCACCCCAGTCTCGGACTCAAGAATTTCGAAAATATATGCTTTCACGTGGTGCTCTGAATGTCATAAAAAAAACCTCTATCGAAATTGTGGTCTCCGTTGACTAGCACTGGTATGACAACAATTGCATGCAAAGAATGCCGGGCCTTGGTGCGATACATTTCGACCACTTGTCCGGAAATTAGAACAGCACGCACGATACCTCAGGAAGGGCAGAAGTAAGCTGGTCATGACTGTCCAATCTCAACCGCATGGACGGCAATCTCAAGACTGGATGGCATGCAAAAGACATGCTGGCAGAAGACTGTAAACGAGCAACATGTGAAACAGCATGCTGGTCATCACTGGCTACACCCTCCCAAGCAACCGTTCCTGGCATGCCCCACTTCTGACTAAGCCAGATCCCGACGGACATCTCAGTTTCAGAAATCTGGCCACTGGGGGCCGTGCAGAACCTGGGGAATCAAACGCGCATTAATGGAACAAGTTTACCGGTTCAGGTTTAGAGGGCACCTAGAGTAACCAATCTACCCTTTAACCTATGTACAGGGACATGCCCATTTACCTTTATCAAAGCTACCTTGGGAGCTTTAGGTACGGTTCTCAGTCTTCTGCGGCCGAGTTGGCGCGATTCCTTCCGGAGAAGTGCCAGCAACTAGCTTCGGCTTCGGGCGTCAGGAGTTTGGCGCTTAGGGTTTGGGGGTTTAGGGTTTCGCAAACGCAGAAACCTCGGCTGAAGGAATCACGGCCGAAGGAGGGACTGCGCACAGCTCCCCAGACTTCAAAACCGAAACCTTCTCAAACCCTTGAACCTTGGCCCTAAACACTAAGTTCAAATCCAAACCCCGAAACATCAACCCTTCACCCTAGTGACTCGTCTCACCCTAGAGCATAAACCCTAAAAATCCAGGCCGGCAGTGCCCCAGTGTAAAGTGGCAAAGAAGGACCCTTAACAAGTTGAACAGGGTTTAAGGGCGTCCGTAGATTTATCATAATTGGACTCTCAGGAATAAGATTGGTAATTATCAGGCTCCTAGAGTACACCTTTCTCACCTTAGTAAGATGGACACCTCAGCAAGCTTTAAACAGCATCTGACCTTCCGCGTACAATGGGTTACAGCCTTTATTGCCTAAGGCTCATGTATCGGGGAGTTAGCCATCCTTTGTGATCCTTTTGCCTTAGAGTCCCTATCTCATTCGACTATGAGAACGACGCTTTAACCCCAAGACCCTATTTCTTCGCAGTCTTCAAGCCCGTATGGTGAAGCAGGAGTCATAAATCCCTTCTAAAAAACCTGAACCCCGAACCCTTGATATAGTCAGTGTAACAAATTTCCCCCGGCCGGCTCTCCTGCCCACCCGGTGACTGTAGCCGTCCCATAGAGAGGGGGTAATGTACGAGGCACACCTCTGGTTACCAACTCCTCTGTCTGTAAGTGCCTTCTGAAGATCTCCGTTCTCATCATGGTCAAAGCCATGGGCTCAATTGATGGTCTACAATAGAAGCCGAAGCGATACTGGCACTCACGAAAACGAGTACTGATGATGATTACAGTGCTGCTAGTGATGTGAGTCCATCTTCTGCAGTCCCTCATATGCATATGCAGAGCTGGATCATCGCAAACCTCGGAGGAGGGAAGCCAAAAAACACACAAACACGATGTACATAAGCCCTTATAAGTTTGTAAGTGGGGGGTTGCCCTTTGCGACCACAGAAAGCCCTGCCAAACCTTTGCTCTGAGCAAGAAACCCAGCCTTAAAACCCTAAAGCCTCATTCAGACTCCAGAAAAGCAGGACATGCCCCAGAGCTTCAAACATGAATCCTAGAAATACACATAATTCGAAAGAAGTGCGAAGCCCCTAAACCTACAACCCCAAAAAACCTAAAGCCCCAAACCCTAAACCTTAAACCTACAACCCCAAAAACCCTAAAGCCCCAAACCCTAAACCTTAAACCTACAACCCCAAAAACAAAAAGCCCCCAAACCCTAAACCTTAAACCTACAACCCTAAACCTAAAGCCCCCAAGCCCTAAACCCTAAACCTACAACCCTAAACCTAAAGCCCCCAAGCCCTAAACCCTAAACCTACAACCCTAAACCTAAAGCCCCCCAAGCCGGGAGGTCTCCGAAAATAGGGGACCCTAATATAGTACCCTACATAGTAGGATCCTCACTATAGGGACCCCAAAATAAAATAAGGTACCCCCTATTTTCGGAATCTCCCGCCCCCAACCACAAGGGGGAAGGCAGCCGGGGAGCGGATCGCTGAGGCCCATGATCTCCGTGTTGGGGAGGTCGGTGGCCTTCACAACCACCCCAAAGACCTGATCTTTAGGGAGTTCTTTAGGGGTTTAGGATTTAGGATAGGGTTTTAGGATGTTTTAGGGTTTAGGGTTTTAGGGTTTAGGGGTTTAAGATTTAGGAGGGCTTTAGGGTTTAGGGTTTAGGAGGGTTTCAGGGTTTCGACTCGCACGCTCGCACTGGGCAGGCACGGAGACATGAGGTCGGGCTTAGGGTTTAGAGGGGGGATGTAGGCATTCCCGCACTTGTTGATGTGTTCGGGCTTAGGTTTGGGGTTTAAGGTTAGGGATACCCTAAACCCTAAACCTGGTTCCTTGTTGGGGATATATTAAAAATGATCATTTTTAATCCATATTAGGGTTTTATTATGACAGAAATGTATAAAATTGTATCCAACAAGGACCCAGAAACCCTAAAGGGATGTTCAAGGGGTTTAGGGGTCAGGGAGCCGGTGAAGAATTCACGAGAACTGGCCCACGGAGAGCTGGAAAGTCACGAGTGCTCTGGAGAGACCCATGTGGCTGGCGGTGCAGACTTTGCGTGCTGACGGCGTCAGGGCCTTTAGTGGCTCACGGGTTTGGCTTTCGAGCTTCTAGGATTGCGGCACCTTGAGGCTTTCAGGACTTGATCGCTGCATCCGCTGCATCCAAGCGGCCTGCTGGATGTAGGTCCTCAGCATGCGAATGATGTGAAGACAGTGACACTCAAAACCCTGAGTTCCAATACCTGGACGGGGTTTGGGGCTTGGCTAGGGTTGTTTAACTTCGAGAGCAACGAATGCTCTATTGGATGTGCCGGGCTTCATGCGAGGGTACAGTACGAAGGCACATTCATGGCACGTTACAACGCGCACGCATGGCACAGTCTTAGCGGTAAGCATGGCGCGGGCTGAAGCGTGCGCCACGCAGCACGCAATGTATCATGTCGAGCATGACTTGTACCACAAGTACCGTGACATGCGCAACACAGTACCACGACACTGTACTACTGGTACCCTTGTACCGTTCTGGCCGGGCACCGGCCATGTCATGCTAAGCTTTCCGCAAAATTTGATAAGCTATGTTAGCACGGCTGGAACGGTACCATGGTGCACAAGGTCCGATAACTGAACGCGAAGCTCCCATCTGCAGCAAAGAAGCACTACCGCTGAGCTGCCCTTCATGTACCATGGAAGTGTCCCTACATGCCATGTAGCTTCCCCCCACTGACCATATCAACACGGGAACGGTGAGAAGCCACCGGCTTGTTTGGTTAGAGCACAAGATCTAGGGGAGGTATCGCGAGGTTTAACGGGATCGGGACTCGGGATGCTTTTTGTTTTTGAAGGGGGGGGAGACACCTTCTCTGCACCTTGAGGTTTTGGAGCCCAACTGTGTGATGCATCAACCCAGACCCTGAATGCGGTTTTATGCTGCGTGGGTACATAGGAAACCTCTTCTTAATTGCTAATGTAGGCTCGACCCCCATGTAGCGGTGCCCCTATTCCATAGCTACTCTCGTGGGTACGTAGTCCCAGATGCATTTGGACCAAGCTTTGCCGAAGCAAAAGCTGCCGTGGTGGTGCCCGAAGCACATGGTCCCGATAGATGGTGATGGCCTGGGTTAACGCTTTAGCAAGCTCGTGGTAAGGCTTTGCTGTCGGACGAGGGGAGGTGGCGGGTTGGTTTACCATCAGAAGGCCACAATTTTTGCTAAATCCGCACCTCGAAACCCTAAATCGAATCCAGATTGAAGGTTAAAAGCGCCGTGACTGAATAAGTAGCCAGAGGATTCTCTGACAGTTCAATCCGTTTTTTGATAAACTATGAAGTTGAAGTTGTGGTAGAGGTAGTCGTGGGAGTAGTTGCGGTTGAACCAGTAGTAGTAGCAGCAGTAGCAGCAGTAGCAGTAGCAGTAGCAGTAGCAGTAGCAATAGTAGTAGCATACAGATGCCAATCTTGGTCTCCACAAGGTAACTAGTCGGCGAGCAAATGGGGCAA
>CAJNJA010006940.1:0-16506 GCA_905231915.1 Symbiodinium necroappetens
GCTAGCAGCAGCCATGGCCGTAGCCGTAGAGTCACAGTGGTGGTGGTGGTGGTGGTGGTGGTGGTGGGGGTTGGTAGTAGCAGTAGTAGTAGTAGTAGTAGTAGTAGTAGTAGTAGTAGTAGGAGCAGCAGCAGAAACAGAAGCAGAAGCCGCAGAAGCCGCAGCAGCAGTAGCAGCAGCAGCAGCAGCAGTAGTAGTAGAGTCAGCAGAAGCAGAAGCGGCTATGGCAACACCGACAGCAACAGCAGCAGCAACGGCAACAACAAGCAGCCCGCATCGTCGCTGCCGGCAGCCAGACCGTCCACTGGCCGGCCAAAATCATCATCATCATCAAGAAGATCAGCAAGATGTCAGCTCTGGCTGAGCTGAGGCGTCAACAGCTCTGCCGTCTGGAACTGCTGCCTCAGTGCTTCTTACATGTGCCCGAAACACTCGATCCCTCAGTTTCAGGAAGGCCTATATTCACAGAGGTTGTAATCAGCACGCGCTTTGGGCCTGCGGCCTATAAAGCTGCTTCTGCCGGGCTTCCGTGTGCTTTCTTATCTTTGGGTGTCCTGCCTCCAGCCTCCCAATTTGCAGAACGAAGGGGTTCCCGCAGACACGGTAGCTCGACCAGGCGCACAACCTCCCAGAACTAGGTACATGAAAACCAGAAGTATGTACCGTCCGTAATTATTCTGGCCCCCTAAACCCCAAACCTTAAACCTCAAACCCTAATCCCCAAACCCTAAACCCTCGAACAGATCTGAGGTTTCCACTTGATGTCTTGGAGGAAGGCAACCGCGGCGTCACATCCCGGCTTGAAACTGAGGCGTGAGCTTGGTGTTTAGGGTTCGAAGCTTGGCGGTTAAGTTTAAAAAGATTGTGTCTAGCACGTTTCATCGGAATCTTCTAAATAGATGATTTCCTGGTGTGCTTGCGTATGTTTTTGCTTTGTGCCCTCAACCCCAAACCTCAGTGTTAGTTAGTAGAGCTGTGTCTATGCTTGTGTCTTCTTGGAAAGACTTGCTCTGGTTCACTAGCGGTTTCACACCGGGTCTAAGTTTCAGAACCGTTCAACCCTAAACACTAAAGCAATCTAAAACACTAAACCGTAAACTCGATTGAACCTGGCTTGCTGCAATCTGAAGTTTCGAAACGGTTTGCTTTGGCTTTGCATATCTTGTTCATCGCTAAGGTTTGGAGACTGATGCTGGAGTTGAAGGACGTGGTGTTTCTTCTAGGCTGTCGGACAGTTTCAGGATTTCTTGCATGCTCTCCCAAAGTTTGGATATGTTTCTAAACCCCAAACCCTAAACCGTCTAGATTCTCGGATGTCTTAGAACTATCTGGCTTGGTTGTGAGGTCTCCTTTTCAAGGACCTGGCTTGAACAAGTACGTGCACACAAGCTCCACAACCCAGCGTTCGGCATTTGCATTGCCATACAGTTACGCTACGTATATGTTTTCTACCTTAAAACACTAATAGCAATAATGGAGTGTGGGGTTTAGGGTGATCATCATCATAAGCTTAATCAGAATCAGAATCATCATATCAATCATAACAGCTCCCTCAACCCTAAACCCTAAACCCTAAACCCTAAACCCCAAACCCTCAAATCCCTTACAGCAGGCCCTTGCTTGACCTAAACCCCTCGTGGACCGCCTCTCTTCTTGCGCTTGTGTGCCGGTTTAGGGTTTAGGGTTTAGGGTTTAGGGTTTAGGGGCCATGCAAGTGAACTGCAGGCGGGCAATGGAAAATCCTAAAGCTGAGATCCCATAGAAAGTCTGACATGCTAGAATCATTCCCGAACATAGGATCAAGCGATTTAGTCAGTACGAATGCAGTGAATGTAAGTTAGAAGTGCGTATAAGCCCCAATGTAGGTGCTTATCACCTTGCACCTGCGCCCTGCTCAGCTTCGGGCAACTGCATCGTCAAGTTGTTGTTGCCTCAGGCTGGTTGCTGTGGGCTTTACCCTAAACCCTAAACCCCCTTTTCCCCTAAACCCTAAACCCCCTTTTACCCTAAACCCTAAACCCCAAACCACCTAAACCATAAACCAAAAGGTGTACCTCTTAGGCATAAGGACCAGGGCTTAGGCTTCAGGCTTGCAGGGCCTAGGGGTTTTAGAGCTTCTAGGAGTGCAGTACAACCGCCGAAGGAACGATGCAGACCTGCGATTCAAAAAAAAAAAGAGGCCTTTCGAAGGTGCCTTGGTACTAGGTCCACATCAACCTGGGGCTTCAAGAACTAGAGCGAGAGTTAGGGGTCATAGGCGTGAGGTTTAACTGTCCTTCTTCAGTTTGCAATTCTGGCCCTAGCCGCAGCGAAAGCCCTAAACCCTAAACCCCCAAACCCCTGAACCCCTAAACCCGAAACCCCGAAACCCCTGAGCCGTTGAACTCTTGACGGGTTTGGGTCGGTCTCTCCGGAAGATCTCTTCCTTTCTCTTTGGGCTTGAGGCTTGTGGGCTAGTGCCCACTTAGACTCTGCAGTACGGTATCCGTAGTTTTTGGAAAGTATACTATAGTGTATTCTCGCATGTTCTGGTATAGAACTACATTCTCCACTAAAATACACGATAGTATGCTATACTGTACTGAGGAAGCAGGGAGCTGTAAGCCTTTGGTTTCAGTTGGGCTGGGGGCCGTCTGACCAACCCGGAGGCTTGAAGATAGCCACGACCTTCCACATTCATTCGTATTGTTCTGAAACCATACAACCCTGAACCCCAAAACAAAAGAGACAACTGCGTTTTTTTAACGCTTGGCACCAACTCCTTTAAGCCACAACAAACACCCGCACCCATCCCCCTAAACCCTTATGAAGCAGGGCCCAAACCCTTCCCAAACCCCTTAAAATGATTCAGAAGATGGACACCCAAAAGAAGGTTCCAGGTTTGGAATTTAGGGTTTAGGGCCTTATCTTCACCCACAGAGCTAGTCGATGGTTGGGATTGCGTCAAAATGGAATCTCTATTTCAACTTGGGTTCAAGTACACAAAAAACGTAAAATGTTACCCAGCTGTGACAAAGACTAGTAGTAGGCTGATGTGTTGGGAGTTGTGTCGTTTGGACCCTTTCCACAGGCCCTACCCTACTGCAACCTCCGTGTTTATTGTAGTCGCCTCCTTTAGTCGGCTGAATACCAAGACCTTCCAGAATAGTAAATAGTTAATAGGTCATGGTAGTTTACGATAGACATTGAATCCTGCCCCGACGCGGTAGCAGTCGGCACTAGGGCTCCTATTAAGGGCCTTATATATCAAATCCCAGGGTAGACCTTGCTTGCTGAGACTCTAAGAAACCTGCATCACAGTTTGCAATGCCAATAGGAAAACCATTCCTTGAGAATCTCGGTACGCCCGGCATTTAGAGGTTCAGGGGTAATTATAAGTAGGGGCTATAAGTCCCCTATTATAAGTTATAACTATATTATACTTATCCTGCTTGTAAACCCTACGGATACCTACCCATGAGCCTCCACGTACCGGTAGTACGACATTGATATACTTCCAGCAAACCCAGGTTGACCCAATGGACTCGCAGGACCATACAAAGCACTGAGCCTTAGGGTTTAGGGTTTAGGGTTTAGGGTTTAGCTGCTGAAATCCCATACTTACGACGCCCTCAAAGCCCTTAAAGAGACCGGGTGATGCTTGATTCGAGCGCCCCGCAAGTACCGCCAGTGTAGGATGGGCACGATCCGCTCATGGGCTGGGCGCTGTTCAAGTGCGTTGTTCACACATTCAAAGGAAGGTTGGCGTTTGCGGTTCAAGGTGTGACCCTAAGGGTACAAAGAGACCCAAATACACTAGAAAGTATGACTCTCTAAACCCTAAACCCTAAACCCGAAACCCTAAACCCTAAACACTGGAAAGAAGTATGACTATGACACAAACCCAGGTTGTCGGGCTCCCAGGCCCCTGGCCGTAGGGCTTAACCTGGGAGCCCTGTACCGGTTCCTTGTTGGGGCAGTAGCAAAACGACCGTTTAAGGTTTAGGGTTCCAGGTTTAGGGTTTAGGGTTTCCTCATTGGGTTTTATCATAACAAAAATGTAAGTTGCATCCAACAAGGACCCGGTATATCCTAACCTCAAGTGTTCGAGGTTGACAGTTCGGAGCATAGGATCTGGTCAAAGTGTGATGCCAGTACAACGACGGCATTCACTAATTAGCATTTTAGGGTTACTATACGGCTTGAGAGGGCATCTATGGGGTTCGCAATAGGCGCTTATCAGGGGCTTGATAAGTGAGCCTGAAAAAGCCGGAAAAATGTGGAATAGGGCCAAGGGTTTGGGGAGTATACTACACCATCTTCTTGAGGACTCTAAACCCTAAACCCTAAAACCCTAAACCCTAAACCCTAAGCCCTAAACCCTAAACCCTAAACCCTAAGCCCTAAACCCTAAGCCCTAAGCCCTAAACCCTAAACCCCTACATAAAGAAACCCTCTTAGAGTAGGAGCCTTAAACCCTAAACCCCTACATAAAGAAACCCTCTTAGAGTAGGAGCCTTAAACCCTAAGCCCCTACATAAAGAAACCCTCTTAGAGCAGGAGCCTTAAACAGGTGGGTACTCGCGGGTCAAAAAAGCCCACATCCCAACGTACTTGGCCCGGTGCCCCGAACCAGGATCCCCAGCGCAAGCCCTGAAACTCAAGAGACCTTCCCTAAGGGTCCAAATACCCAATTTGTAGGGTTGCAAGGTCCAAAAACCACTCAGAGTATGGATTTTGGGACCTAAAACCTTACCATTTGGGCATTCGGACCCTCTGGGCTGCAACCTTGGGGTTTGGGGGTTAGGAGTTGCCGCAGGGTTTGGGGTTAGTGTTTATCCATAGGCCCCTAAGTAGTTCCTTTTATGGTTTATACTTAGAATCCTATAAGGTAATCCCAAAAAAGGAACTACTTAGGGGTCCATGTTTAGGGAGTCCACCACGACTGCTAATGGGCACAGCGCGGCAGGTGGCAAGGCTCCTTGCAAGCTCTACGCCATGAAGGGTTGTAACGGATAGTAGTTTTGTAGGTTAGTATTTGGGAGAGTATATTATTACTAGGTACTTGGACCCTCAGGGTAAGATGGGAGGGAAAGTCCTGTGGGTCGTATCATGACTTCGGAAAGGCCTCTCAGAGAACCCAATACCCCTTAATTAAGCTTAAATCAGAATATTATTGAGTCCCTTATAGATGAAGGTATATATTCCTTGTTTGAGGGGTATTGGGATCTCTGCTGAGGGACGTTGCTTCACCTGCGGCTCCACCGAGCACAGGGCTGATGCTTGCAATAGGCCTCAAGGCAAGCGCGGGCCCTCATCCTCTTCCCAGAGACTCCAATATCCCTTAATTCAGGAATATAACTTAACTCATATTAGGGATCCTACTAGAATTTAAGGTATATTCCTTAAATTCAGGGATATCGGAGTCTCTGGGTTCGTTCCTTCTTTCACCTCCGTCGAAAGGAGGACCCCGAGGTCGTCGTTTTGTTTTTCCAAACCGATGCATGCCATGAGTATCAGGGCTTTAAGGCTTTAGGGCTTTAGGGTCTTCCGGGTTTAGGTTTCACGCAACACGCCTTGGTGCGAATGCCTCTCGTCTCTTTCTTCTTTCCTTTGTCGAAAGGAGGACGTTGCGTTTGGGCAATCTAAAAAGAGCCGTCAAGGTCCGCAACAGTGATTTCATAGTGGGCCAGGGCTAGGGTTGTCGCAGTAGCCTTTCTCTTTAGGGCTTTCTAGCGGGCATTTGCGGAACAACAGAAGCAATTGGGGGGGTCTAGGCACGCCCGGAAGCCGAAAACCGAAAACCAAAAAAAACATCAAGGTGTAGCTCCCTCGAGGAATGGGTGGGTTCCGAAACTTAAAGGTCCCTCACGTAATAAGGACTCTTCATTGAGATTCAGATCTCCAAACCCTAAACCGTGTAAACCCTTTAAACCATAAACCCTAAACCCCAAACCCTAAACCCCTAAACCCTAAGCCCTAAGCCCTAAACCCTAAACCCAGAAACCCTATAAACGCCCTAAGCCCTAAACCCTAAACCCTTTAAACCCTATAAACCCTTTAAGCCCTAAACGCTCAACCACATCAAAGCTCCCGGAGTCGAAGTTGCAGCCCAGCGGCCGTGTCCATGTAGTAGCTCAGGGCCGGTACATCGCTGCCCTGCACGGTGAATCCATCCCTGGGCGCTTTGGCGGTTCCGGCGGGGGGGGACGAGGGTGGATTCCAGAACGGTCTAGGGTTTGGGGGTTTTGGCGGTTCCCAGAGACTCCAATACCCCTTAATTAAGGAATATATACCTTAAATTATCGGGGGCCTTAAAGGGATCTAGAAGGGGTCTCTATAAGGGCTCTAATCAGGGAATTAAGGAATATACCTTAAATTATAGGGGGCCTTAATATTATGATTTACGGTATATTCCTTAATTAAGGGGTATTGGGTTCTCTGGGTGCATCACGGAAGAAACACCCCCCATGTCATGAGGCCTTGCATCCCGGAGATGGACTTCCCCTGAAGCCTCAACCCGAAGATCCACTTAGAAACCACCCAGAGACTCCAACATCCCTCAATTAAGGAGCATACCTTAAATCTTATCGGGGTTCCGACGATAACTTAAGGTATGCTCCTTAACTAAGGGATATTGGAGTCTCTGGGCATGAACCCTAAGTCCCATCGCACCCCGAAGCCAGAAGCCCTGAATCCCTGAACCCTAAACCTCAAAATCCATGGAAAAAAAACGCTAAAGCCCTAAACCCGCAACCTGAAACCCTCGAAACACACCAAGAGCCCCCGAAGCGAGATGTGTCCCCGAAACCCCCTCCCACCCTGGTAGTAGCACTTGTCTAGAACCCTTCTAGAATCTTGACCGTATCCTCATTTGTCATTATAACCCTAAACCCTAAACCCTAAACCCTATACCCTAAACCCCAAACCCCATACCCTAAACCCCAAACCCGGCCCCCTAAAAAGGCGCAGGGGGATGGCAGGGGCACCTGGGCGGGCAGTAGTTTGCAGCAAAGAAAGCCTGGATCTCCGCTGCCAACGTCTCCTTGTCAAGTGCGCACTTAGTCGGGGTGTTCGACGGCGATGTTGCTTTAAGACATGTTGTTGTTGCTGTTGTTGTTGTTGGCCTCTTGTGGTGTTCTTCAAAAAAGCAGTTTGAAGTGCTTTGCTACGTACATACCAACCTACGTGCCAACCTACCTACCTACCTACCTACCTACCTACCTACCTACCTACCTACCTACCTACCTCCATGCATGCACGCATGGCCCAAATCCCTGATGACACCTGCTAAACCCTAAAGCTCCGAACGTGGAAATCCCTGAGACCTACACCTAAACCCCTAAACCCTAAACCCTAAACCCTAAGACCTACACCTTGAGTTCGAAGCCCTAAACCTCTGAGACGGATGCTCTAAACTCCTAGGCCCTAAACGCTGAAAAACTAGGGACTCAACCCTAGACCCCCAACCCTAAACCCTAAACCCCCAACCCTTAACCCTAACCCCCCAACCCCAAACCCCCTACAACCCCCTAAAGCCACAGAGCCCTCCTTCGACGTTCGCTGCAGCGTCGCCCGGTTCCCGGTGTGGAAGCGGTGCATTGGGCTGCGCTCCTTTCAGAGTTTAGTAGGGTTTAGGGTAGTTTCAGAGTTTGGTAGGGTTTAGGGTAGTTCCTGGTTCTTCTCAAAAGTATTGGGTTCATGGTTTGCAGCTTAGGATTTAGCCTGGCTTTTTCAAGATCAGGGTACCCCCTCCGAGTCTACTTGGAGATTCATGGGATAAGTCCCCTAACATAGCTTATAACTATAGTTACCCTACTTATAACACTACTTATAACCAACCATGAACCTCCGAGTCTACGCTGTGTATTTCACGGCTTAAGATCGGCCCCAAGTTGCTGGCACCAGGAATCCCATCATGTTGACGCATGCTTCGGACGTAGCATCCTTCATGTGGACAGTTCTCGAAAGTAGGGTTTTTTTGGGGTCCCCAATATCGTACGGCAGCCTTATAAAACGGACCTTAAAAGGGACCCTAATTTAGAGAATTACCCGTGTGTTTTTTTTTCGGCTTTTTGTCGCTACAAAGGTATCTCTAGCAGCAAGACTACGTACAAGATCGGAACCAAGGTGTTGCAAGCCCAGAAACAATCAGGGGACCCTAACATCTACAGCCAAATCAGGGGACCCTAAACCCTGAACCCCAAATTTAGGGGACCCTAAACCCTAAACCCAAAATCAGGGCACCTTACACCCTAAACCCGAAACCCAGGGGACCCTAAACCCTAAACCCGAAACCTTGGGGACCCTAGACCCTGAACCCCAAACCGCCTTGGACCCCTAAACCCTAAACCCCAAATCCCCAAACCCCTAAACCCTAAACCCTAAACCCCAAACCCCAAACCCCAAACCCTAAACCCTAAACCCCAAAACCCCGCCTTGGACCCGGGATCCGACTCCTGGAAAAACCCTGCGACGTCCCGAAACCAGAGAGCCCAATACCCCTTAATTAAGGAATAAACCTCAAATTATAGGGGCCTTAATCTTATGATTTAAGGTATATTCCTTAATTAAGGGATCCTAAACCCTAAACCCTAAACCCCTAACCCCTAAACCCTAAACCCTAGGTCTGTTCCTTAATTAGGGGGTATTGGGCTCTCTGCGAAGGACCCCAAAAACGCCGTCTTACCCAGAGACTCCAAAACCCCTTAATATACCTTAAATCATATTAGGAACCCTAATATGATTTAAGGTATATTCCTTAATTAAGGGATATTGGAGTCTCTGGGTAGCTCTTCGCCGAGGCCCCAAGGGTCTAGGGCTCCTCAAGTCGAACAGGGCTTATAGGGTTTATAGGGTTTATAGGGGTTATAGGGCTTATAGGGTTTATAGGGTTTATAGGGGTTATAGGGCTTATAGGGTTTATAGGGTTTTGGGGTTTTGGGCTTAGGGTTTATAGGGTTTATAGGGTTTTTGTGGTTTAGGGTTTAGGGTTTAGGGTTTAGGGTTTAGGGTTTAGGGTTTGGGGTTTGGGGTTTGGGGTTTAGGGGTTAAGGGTTTAACACCGTCGAAGCTTGTTCGCCGAGGCTCGTCCGCATGGTGGTGGATCAATTCCTGGAGCCTCCAGTCCTCGCGGCAAAGCCTAAGCCTTAGGGGTTTAGGGTTTAGGGTTTAGGGCTAAGGGTCCAAGTAGTCCTTATTTATGGTTTTTGGGCCCCAAGGTCCTTAAATAATGACCACTTGGACTCTTAGGGTAAGCCTTAGAGCCCTGACATCTGACAAAAAAGTCCAAGAGACTAGTTGAGAACCGAAGAAGCCTAGAACCGCTAAACAACCCTGGACATCCAAGACACCTTACGCAAAGACCCTATATCCTAAAGGGTTTAGGGTTTAGGGCTTCTTGATTGTGGGCCTTGCTTCTTTGGGTTGTCTTTGTTTGGAGGAGGGTGGGCAATGCAGGGGCCACAGTAGTTCGAATACAGCTTTGGAGGGGGGTCGAATATAGCGTGATGATACAACCCTACACCCTAAACCCTACAGCCTAAACCCTAACTAAGCCCATCTCCTGGCTGTTGCGGTTCTTGTTGTGCTCGCTGTCCACGGCAGAGACCTCTCAACACGCGCCAGACTTGGACTCCCGAAATAGTGGGTTTTTCAGAGGGGAACAAGCTCTTCGACCCATAAACTCCGATAAACCACCCTTCGAACCCTTGATGATAAACACCACTGTTGAACCCTTGAAGGGGAACCCATCAAGGACCCCCTGAAGGAAAGCCCTTAAAAGGAACCCTTAAAGGAACCCTAAACCCTAAAACCCTAAACCCTATGAACCCTAAACCCCCAACCCTATAAACCCTATAAACTCTATAAACCCTATTTCCTAAACCCTAAATACCCTAAAAACCCTAAAGACCCGAAGCCCTCAAACCTCTAAAAACCCTATAAACCCTAAAACCCTAAAAACCCTATAAACCCTGTTTTCGCTAAACCCTTCAAACCCTACAAACCCTATAAACCCTACAAACCTTGTA
The DNA here is from genome assembly GCA_905231915.1 of Symbiodinium necroappetens. Classification (NCBI taxonomy): domain Eukaryota; class Dinophyceae; order Suessiales; family Symbiodiniaceae; genus Symbiodinium; species Symbiodinium necroappetens. The sequence continues at coordinate 10,011 of CAJNJA010006940.1, forward strand.
AACCCAAAAAAAACCCTCTAAGCCCTAGAAACCCTATAAGCCCTTTGCTGGGGGCTCGCCTCGTCCCAGATCCACGAAGCCTCGAAGAGCGGCGCACGGAAAACGTCGGAGTAGCGATCGAGAAGGGCCTCGAAGTCCTGGCTTTATAAGGGGGCTTTAAGGGGGCTTTAAGGCTTAGGGGTTTAGGGTTTAGGGCTTGGGGGTTTAGGGGTTTAGGGCTTAGGGTGTTTAGGGGTTTCGAAGTCCTGGCGTGGCTTTAAGGGGGCTTTAGGGGTTAGGGTTTAGGGCTTTAAGGGGGCTTTAAGGGGGCTTTAAAGAGGAAGGGGGTTATAAAAGGGCTTTCAGGGGGCTATAAAGGGGATTTTGAGGGGTTTTAAAGGGGGTTATAAGTTATAAGGGGCTTTTAAGGGGGTTTTAGGGTTTAGGGCTTGGGGGTTTGGGGTTTAGGGGTTTTAGGGCTTGGGATTTAAGGGGTTTGGGGTTTAGGGCTTGGGGCTTAGGGCTTAGGGCTTAGGGGTTTAGGGGTTTGGGGGTTTAGGGGGTTTCGGGGTTTAGGGCTTGGGGCTTAGGGCTTAGGGGTTTAAGGGGTTTGGGGGTTTAGGGCTTTAGGGCTTTAGGGTTTGAGGGTTTTAGGGTTGGGGGGTTTAGGGGTTTCGGGGTTTAGGGCTTAGGGTTTGGGCCTCGAAATCCTGGCGTTTAGGTAGTTTCGTAAGGTGGTTTTTTAGAAGGTCTCTGTAAGCCCTATGAGGTGTTACCAGGAAGAATTTTGGCAGGAGCGTTAGCAGCAGCAGCAGCAGCAGTAGCAGGATGAGGATGAGGAGGCAGCATCAGACAGAAACAAGAATAAACCCTAAACCCTAAACTCTAAATCCTAAACCCTAAACCCTAAGGCCGCAGACAACTCCTTGACCTTAGAGCCCCGCGCAGCTGCACACATGCCTCCTCATTCAGGGCGACATAGTAGACGGTCTGCTCCTGTCCGGTCGGGTGATTGCGTCGCTCTTGCAACTATAGCGATATCCCTACGACACGCTCATAGCACCAACCCATCTAACCCCAAAACCATCAAGCAAACTCCGATCAACTCTCAACCAACCTGCACAAACCCCCAAGGCTCTGCTGAAGGCCTCTACAACACGCAAAACCTTAAACCCTAAACTCTGAAACCCCAGAAAACTCTAAACCATAAACCCTAAACCTTAAACTCTAAACCTTAAACCCTAAACCCTAAACTCTAAACCTTACACCCTAAACTCTAAACTCTAAACCCTAAAGCCCTAAGACCCCCACTCTCTCACATCCCTAGAGCCGAGTCCTCCGCAGTGTACGCGTTTGAGAAGCCGCCACGCTCTGCCAACCAAATATCGAAACCTGACCTCAGATTTGAAGAGTTTGTTACGGTTTCAGAGGGGTTTAGGGTTCTAGGGTCTAGGGGTTAGAGTTTAGGGCGCAGGGTTTAGTTTCCAGAGTTTAGGGTTTGGGGTTTAGGGTTTCAGAAGGGTTCTACTCAAGACTAACTCAGACCTCAGATGTGTAGAGTAACTCAGGGATGTCACTAGGGGTCGACGAGTGTTCGACAAAAAAAGTCTCTACGGTTTTAGGGTTAGGAATTTAGGTGGAGGAAGAAGGGTTTAGAGTTAGGGCCTTGAAAGTTTTCCTAAAGGCTCTATATAAGTCCAGAGAGAGTTAGGGTTTAGGGGTATGAACGTAGTAGAATTGTTCTAGTTGTATCATGACTACAGGGGTACGAACACGAATTATTCAGGCGGCACCTTCTGCGGTTTCACAAGGGTACAATAAACCTTGAACCCTAAACCCTGAACCCTATTCTACCAAAAAACCCAAGTCAAGCAGATTTGGGGGTGTTCGGGGTTTCGGAGGGGGTTCTCCCAAAGAGGAATGGAGAGGGAGGCCCATTCTACAAAATGCATTATTCAACTTCTGGCATGACTACTATAAAGGGTGTTTAGGGCTTGGGGTTTAGCAGAGGCATGATTGCTTCTTATTCCAGCCTCAGATATGGATGGACTTAGGGTGAAGGGTCTCCCGGGTTAGGATTTTAAGGTTTAGGGTGCAGGCATAGTACGACTATGACTGTAAGGTGATGGCAAGAGAAGTTACTACCTACGTAGACCGACAACAAGGGCTATGGCAAAAACATCTGCAGCAGGTGCTGAAGCAACACCGCCAGCACCACCACCGGCATCATCATCATCATCATCACCACTATCATCATAGTGTCTACTGCAGTTCCGCCTGCGCTACTACTGTCGTTGCTCCTCCAGCAGCGCGATCATCGGGATCGGCATCACCATGTTCATCGTCACCCTAACATTCATCACCGTAGTTGCCGCAGCTTCTGCTGTGCGGTGGTGCTGGAGGTGGCGGTGGTGTCGATGGTGCCGGTGCTTGTGATGGGGGTGGTTATAGTCTTGTTGTTCCTACTAATGTTGGTACAACTCTCATATTGCTGCGAATGTTACCGCTGCCGAAAATACGATTCTTGTCATCGCCAACCGCATCAGCCGCATGCGTATGTCATCACAACGATGGCTCTAAACCCTATATCTTAACCATCTAAAGACGATGACCAAGAGACTGCTCTGGAAACTTTTCGGAGCCCAGGAACATGGCCTCAAAGGTCGGCAACTCTTCGGACATCGTAGAGCTTAGGCTTTACGGTCTGAGGGTCTAGGGTCTAGAGTTTAGGGCTTAGGGTCCAGGATATCAACAACCGTTCAGGTTTCATCTGCACCTAAAGATGGGTCCACGGGTGCCTGTTAGGATTTAAGGCTTAGTCAACCCTGAAATTAGGGTCTAGCTAAACCCGAAATTAATATATAACTAACCCCGAATATAAAGTTTAGCTGAACCCGTCAGTAAGGTTTAATCAAGCTGGAGATTAAGGCTTCAGTAAACCCGAAATTAAAACCCCAGATTCGGGTTAAGCACAACCTTGATTTCGGGTTTAGCTAAACCTTAATTTCGCACTAAGCTGGACCTTCCCTGAGGGAGCCGCAAATTCCGACCTTCGCAGGCTCATACACATTCAGGACCAGGATGGTCCAGGCTTCTGTTGCTAGACGCAGCCCCTGATCGCTGTTCCGATTTTTCCGATGCAAAAATTCCAAACAACTAGTGTCACTAGTCACTAATGTCTACTCCTTTCCAGAAGTTTCCTGTGACATTGGAAGCAACGCCTCTGCAGCAGATGACACGCACGAATCTACCATCGAATAGCTCCACACTATGAGGGGAAAGATGACAAGGCTGTCGAGTTGCACCGTTTGTTATTAGCATGAACAGATTACCCAACCCTCGCCTGAGCATCCAAGCCATGAACACGAATAATATCACTTGTTTTGCTTTCTTGTGGACTTATCCAATGTCACAAGAAACTTCTGCAAAGGACAATAGTTGCTTGGTTCGAGATTGCAGAATGTGATCATTAAACACCGCTCCGCATGTAAGGAAGGCCGCAGCAAGTTTTGCAAAATGTGCAGGAAGATGGCTGTTTTGCCTGTCCCTGGGGCTGCCGTGATCTGGTAGAGCTGGCTCCCAGGCGTCAAGTGGTTGAACTCGGTGATGCCAGCCAGAACACGGGGCAAATAGCGTGGTGAAGGCGATTCCGCCTGACATTGCAGCAAGTTTGCGATAAAGCGGCCAGGAAGAAACTGATGATGGGGCGGCCATCCAGAGGAAAATGTTAGGGTTGAGGTTTGTGGCACTTCAAGTCCACATGTGGCTGTGTACATGCTCGCGTTTACGCTGGCGCCTTACGCAACAAGGCCACGAAGCGGATGCCCCGGCAGCCCTTGACCGTGGTACAACTTGAGCAGCACCTTCCGCGCCTTAGTGTAAACATGTCTTCCAGTATTGCACACAGGGTCGCCTCTCCACGCCGGCAGACATGATCTGACGGGCAGGCATGGTTTGCTGGCAAGTTGTCCAAGAGTGTTCTTGCGTGTCTGCCAACACCACCATTAAAAACCTGCTTGCCCACGAGTCCGTCCTGGCTGGGAGAGGCATGGTGGGAAAGGAATTTTGTAGCTTACAGCTGCAAGAAGAAACAGCGGCGGCCTCGTCCTCAGTGTCTTCATCACAAAGGACGCTGGGCGTCAGGTGGAACTCGGTATTGTGGACGGATGAGGACACCACTTCATGACAAGTGCCTTGACGCCAAATTGCGTGGAACATGTTCAAAGAGTCCTTGCTGGTCTCCCAGCGGCCCGCTCGGCCCAGTTGGTGTCCCAGTGCAGTTAGGTCGCCGACCCAAACCAGATGGCCCTTCCAAGAGCTGGCTGGCAGGTCCTCCCGTGGGCGATATGCTCGCAGCAGCGAAGTCGTCGCTGCTGAACAATGCATGACACACAGGACCGGTCCGGCGTGAACAAACACACATCCTATGTCACGCACAAATCGTCCGAGGAGGCACAAGATGGCACTGAAATCTGGTGTACTCTTCACACCGGGTCCTAGGCGTGCAGTTGCACCGGAGGCGACTTCGCATCTTCCACCAGCCAAGACACCGAGTTGCCGCCGAAACAGTGCATGAATGTTTCGACCGGTCGCTGTTCCGCGCGAGCTACCAGCAGACTCAACGGCATGAAATCCTGTCGGTGCAGTAGGCATCCAGGAAAGTGCAGCAAAGTTTCCAGACTCTGCATCTGTGCAGCAGCGACGTGAACTCGGATTCCTAACGAATCCTTCGCAGCCAGCTTGCTTTCCAAGTAAACTTGGAACTCTCGCAGGGTTTGGGCGAGTGTGGCAAACACAGGAGCTGGCAAGTCTGCAACGTGAAGCTCCTCCCGCTCTAACAGCGCCTGCAGCTCACGCGGCTCTGCTGTGCCGCTGGCGAAGGCAGACCGGGCGATGCCGGCCCTGTCATGGTCTTGCAGCTGCACTGCGCCACGGTCGGCGCCACCCAAGCGCGGCACGAAAGGGAGACATCGACTCCAACTTGCCGCATTTTGCGCCCAGCGGTGGATCAGGCCAAACACACCGCCGGAGGTTGCGCCGGAGTTGACATGAATCTCATATGACACTGGCATCTCTTGGCAAGAACGCAAAAGGAAAGTACTTGACCTTTCGGGACCCCCCTCCTTAAATTCGAGTTTAGCTAAAATTAAAAATTTAGTTTCGGGCCTCGTTCAACTTAAACAGGACTAGGGTTTGGGAGCTGCAGTTCGGATTGGTTCGCTCTGGGCTATGGCCGCAGCAACGGCAACAGTGCTTTCACAGGTCTGGCCGCGCCAACAAGCAAGGCGAAGACGACGAAGAACACTGAATGATACCCCTAAGCCCTACTCCCTAAGCCCCAAACCCTCACCCCCCTAAACCCCTAAACCCTGAACCCTACACCATATACAGAACCATGCCACCAAGAAGGGCAACCCGACAAGCCAGACTGCAACCGAAACGTGACCTCAGCCTGTAGCTTTGTATAATATATATTATAGCCGATTAGAGCATATTCTGGTACATTATAGTAGATTAAAGTATATTATAGTCGATTAGAGCATATTATGGTCTATAATAGTATTTTATTGTATACTCTAGTACAATATAACATGTTATGTCATATTATGGCATTATTATGGTCCTTTATCAGGCTGTTACGTTAGAGTCCAGAACGACATCCGAAGGCCAATGGGGTGGATCTGGCAAATGACACGTCAAACTCTCGCTGAGCACAAGACAAGAATCCTAAACCCCTTAAGCCCCAAACCCGAAACGCTAAACCCTAAAGCCCCAAACCCTAAAGCCTAAACCCTAAACTCTAAACCCCCAAACCCAAAACGACCTTAAACCCGGGTTTCTTGGACTCTCAACCCTGAACCCCTAAACCCTAAACCCTGAACCCAAAAAAAACAGCTGGAACAGAGGAAGATCTTGAGCCAGCGGCGTGCTCCGTGAGGTGCGCCAGGCCGTCGAAGTCCTGAAGACTTTGTCTTTATTATTATTATTATTAGTTTCAGGGGTTTTTTAGATTTCCGGATGAGAGGGCTTAGGGTCGTTTTGGGTTTGGGTTGTTTAGAGTTGTTTAGGGTTTAAGGGTTTGGGGGTTTAGGGGTCTAAGAGGGTTTAAGGGTCTAAGAGGGTTTAGGGGTTTAAGGGTTTGGCGGGTTTAAGGGTTTTGGGTGTTTAGGGTTTAAGGGTTTGGGGGCTTCGGGTTTAATGGTTTGGGGGTCTAAGGGTTTGGCGGGTCGTACACTGGGACAGGGAGGGCTCTTCTTGTTTATATATTTATATATTTATATATTTATATATATATATATATAGGGTTTTTCGGTTTAGGCTTCAGGCCTTAGTAAGGGTTGCACCCAAACCCCAAACTCAAAAAAAAAACCTAAACCCTGAACTCCCTAAACCCTAAACTCCCTAAACCCTAAGCCCTAAAACCCTTAAACTCCCTAAACTCCCTAAACCCTAAACTCCCTAAACCCTACTTCTTGGGGGCTGAGGTAAACCCTACAACTCCCAAATCCACAGGTTC
>CAJNJA010006941.1:0-16505 GCA_905231915.1 Symbiodinium necroappetens
AGGTGAGCTATTCCTAGGGTTCTACCTATGGGTCTTGGATGGGTTGAGGGTTGAGGTATAAGTTGTTATGTTTTGGGGTGCTAGGGGGGGTGCATGGTTAGAAAATGGAAATGGTCATTGCTAGCTTAATATAGTAGAGCATCAGCAGAGGACTGCTGAGATTCGGTCATCGTTGATTCCACCAACTCGCGGCCAAAGCCCAGAAGCTGCCCGATCTGGCAACATGAAGCTACTTTACCATGTACTTGCCTGCTTTAGTTCCTATGTACTTATTATAGTAGTTGCGAAATTAGTTACTATATTAAGAAATATAAAATAGTTACTGGATAACAGTTGTTACATTAGTTTGTTTATGTTAGTTGCTATATGCAGCTACTATATTCGTTACATATCATGTAGTTATGAGATTGTTTCCGAAACGTGCCTAAGACTCCAGGATGATCGTTGCTACTGAGCAGCGACAGCGACAAGAAAGGACGACGAAGACGGAGTGGGTGGCGACTGCGACCACAAACCGCAACAGCGACGGGGGGACCGAAGCTAAATGAGGATGCACTTGACAAACCGCTTAGGAAGTGGCATAGACCCCTAAAACCTAAACCCTAAACCCCCAAACCGAAATCTTCGCATCGAAAGAGTTGGGCCCATTAACTCAGCGCGCCAGGCAGTGATTGGAATGTTCCTCGCCTTCGCCTCGCCAGTCCTCTCCAGGGATACCTTTAGGGGTTTCGGTGTATTTAGGGTCTTTAGGGTTTAGGGTATTTAGGGTTTAGGGTTTAGGGCCTTCAACATCATTGAAGAGAAAACCGAAGGAAGAGGAGCATGATATAGGTGGCACATCTACACTGTAACCCTAAACCCTAACCCCCAAGCCCATGACCGCTATGGTACTCGATTCCCCCAGTAGGAAGGAAGTCCTGGAGCGAGGATGGGACGTCGAGATGAAACTCGCAGCATCCCGACATCCCGATAGCTGCAGGTTTCGGATTTACGGTTTAGGGCTTAGGGCAATCTCACACCACCAAGAACAACTTGGGCAGGGAACCTTTCATGCAGCCTTAGCGCCCCATAACCATCACACTGCAACAGCCATCTTGGCACAAGGCCGTCTGTTGGAAGAGGCGCTCCAGGTGCCTGCAGACCTGCGCTGCTGGGAGCTTGCTGTGCGAAAATCAGGACCCTGAACCCTCAACTCTAAACCCTAAACCCTAGACGCTGAACCCTAAACCCTCAATCCGAAATCCTTCGCCCCCGAACCGCACTCCCGAGACCCTAAAACCCGGACCGCTCACACTCAACTGCCGGAGATCCGCCCGTGAACCGATCCCCAGCAATCCAGGCAACAACGCCCATTTCGAGACGCGCAGAGTTGCCCTGGAACAAGCAGCTTTTCTCTATGTTGGTCGGGTTTTTGGCCTCTCAGCTCGCAGCTACGGTCGGCAGCTAAACCCTAAACATAAACCGACCCTAAAGCCATACAACCCCTAGACCACTCCATGAAACTTCAAACCCTCAGAACCCTACAAAGCTCCGAATGCAACAGTCCGGGGGTGGGGTTAGGGAGGCTGCCCGTGAATTATACTTGTCATGATAGACACTGCTGTGGGTGCTACTCGGCACACTATGCAGTCGTTGTATCGATATTACACAACGTGAAATTACGAATAGTTCTGCTTAGTTGTTATATAACTTTTATAACGCCAGTATACTGTTCTTAGAGTTATGGCCAACTATATAATCATTACATACTATGTACCGAGTACATCTTACAGGGTCACGATCGCCACCCTAGTCCGGGAAGCAACTGCTCCTCTTGTTACCATTATGATTGCTACTCTTCTTACTAAAAATGGAGTCACCAGCCGAATGTCGTGATGTAGACATATCCAAACACTTTCTTACATCAAACCAACTCTCTAAACCACCAACCCTAAACCCCAAACATCTCCAAACTCCTGTCTTGTCACCTTATCTACCCTTTTCTGTCCCTATCTTCTTCGTAAACCTCTATGAACCCTATACGTCCTTTAACCCAATGCCCTGGAAACCTTAAACCCAAAACCAAAAAACCTTTCTTGTAGTTATGTATATACACACATACATACATACATACATACATACATACATACCTACCTATATACATACATATATATATATATATACATACAGACACATATCTTTGCATCTTCTTCCGGCAGGCTTCCCGGACCAGGCGGCTGCAGTGTCGCTCATCTTGTGCTCTAGAGCACCCAAGCGGTGCACTTTGCTTTATAGGGCTTGGGGTTTAAGCTTTTTGTAAGGATTGCAGCTTCGGGCTTTTTCGGGCGTTTAGTGTAGGCTTTTTCTGATTTAGGTAGGGCGTAAACGGTTTAGGGACGGTGGCAACACTGCAACAGTGTGCATTGGATGGCCGACCCTCGAATTCCGCGGGCGAAGACGCGAACCTAGCGTGTAAATCACATTAGGGTTTAGGGTTTAGGGTTTATGAAGCTTCTAGCCTGTATCTTGGGGGACACATGAAGCCTCGCCCTAGAATAGGCGCTCAACCCCTACCCCACAACCTGCTGGACTAAGCCCGAAACCTTCAACCACGCACTTCAGCCCGCATGGAAAACGACTGTTCCCAGATCGCGGCCTGCCTCCTGCAATACGCTCCCGAATCGGTTTAGCGATGTAGGGTCTTGGGGTTCACGATGCAGGGCTTTAGGTCTTACGGCTCCGAGTGTAGAGTTTAGAGCGTTTCCACTTATGCTACAACCTGCATGACCTGTGTAGTCACTCCAGATGCTGAACGGACCTAGGACCTAGGCAAGAGAAATCGAAAGGCGCTGAGAGAATTAAGAGCAGACGTCTTTTTCTTTTCTAGAGACTGAGAGCTGCAAGAGGCATGCACTGCCTCTCTGCGGCGACCTGTGGCGACTACCAGGTTTCCGAATTGCTCGATTCTGCCAGGGGTCGGAGAAGGGAGCCCATGCACTTTGGCACATGTACATATTTTTGGATATTATACATATATATATATATATTATACATATATATATATATATTATACATATATATATATATTATACATATATATATACCTAATATATATATATACATATATAATATATATATATGTGTATAATATGAACATTATCCAGGATGCGTTCTGTCCCGAAAGTTGTGGAACCGAGAGCAGCACCGGACTTCGCTGCCGCTTACGACAGTGTCCGAACCTCGACGTTTAGGGGCTTGCGCGGTTTCGGTATTCTTTTTTTTGGAGCACCTTTTTCCGGCTCACCAATCCAGAAACCGGGATTTAGGGTTTAGGGTTTAGAGTTAGGGCATAGGGGTCTCGCAGACTGCAGCAATTGGAAGAGCTCGGAGGGAGCGTCTTAACAAGCTGTCTGCACACCCGTGGGCTGCCGATTTCCCATAGAGTCTAGCATGCGCAGTGGAAACCTCCAGCCCCTGCACTGACAGCCTGAAGCACTAGATAGAAGTGCGACCATCCAGGCCAAGCGACAACCTGTGCAAAGTTGTATAAGTTGCGCGTGAAGTGATCCTGCAAGCAGATCTGGAGCCAGGAAGCACCCTGACATCACCCTGAACTTCCTGCTGGCCGCTGCTACTCCGGCTATTCCTCCTCCTACTTGTGGTGCTGATAGAACCACCACGATCACTACCACTAGCACCAGCACTAGCACTGCCACCACCACCACGACGACCACTACTATGCACACCACACACCCACTACCTGCCGCTATTGCTACCGCTACCAATGCCATGACCACTGCCACCACCACTACCACCACCACCACGACTACTACTTCCTCTGCTTCTTCACTTCCATTCTTAGAGCCACTGGTTCCTGCTACCAAGTATGAGCAGGCCGTATGCGGAGTCGTCCTTGTTCTTCGTGTTCATGCTATTTTCGACTCCGGCCATGAGGTCCTGGCTCACGAGCGAGGCCGGTTGGGGCGTTTAGCGTCTAGGGTTTCACGCAACATGCCGGGACGACGTCGAAGTAGCTTCGCAGCTTCGGGCGACGCTCCTCAATCTGCTGGTTGATGAGCTGCTCCTGCCCAGGGGCTCACTGCTGTGTCCGTTTACACTTATCTTACTATAGTATATTATGTTATGTTATATTCTATTCTATTCGATTAAATTATACTATACTATATCATATGATATTGGTCACCGAGTAATGGCGCTCCTTGAGCTGCAAGAAATTCTGCTCGTGGAGGAGAATGAGACCCAGCCTGGGCATAGATGCAGCCGTAGATGTCATAAGAGGCTTAATGACCAAACTGTTCTGAGAATAGGTTTGTGCGCCACTTCGGCCGGGCCAGCGCTTCTCTACACGTACAGACAGATGGACGCACCTACATGTGCCTGGCCTCACGTGTCTGTTGCCTGGGTACTTCTGCTTGTATTTGCTTTAACTAACACTTTTATTGTTATGTCTGCCCGTCTGTTTATACGAAAAACAACAGCTGGTGTAAACAGCTTGGCTGCATCCCAGTCATGCACGCAGCCTAGGTCGCGCGCAAGGGGCGGCTTATCGACCACATAGAGCTGAACTCACCTGACAGGTGTCGTCTCTTGAATGTTCAAGCCACTTCCCGAGACGTTCATAAGTGACGCACCTGTTGTGGCGGGGGGGGGGCCACGGTGTAAAAGCGAGAAGCTGATGATGGCTCTTGGAAGCCGCAAGTTCGAACGAGTGTCTTCGACCCACTTCCCAAATGAAGGAACCTTTAGGGTGCATGTAGACACTACTTTGCACTAAGTCTTTGCAAACACACTCCCTGCTTCTGCTTCCTCGCGCCTGTCATGACCAGTTGGAACATGAGGTGAAGGATCTTCTGCAGGCAATGAGGTGCCTCCAATGCAAGAACTCGTGGACTCTCATGTCGGTTCTGCGATCGTGACGCGAGACAGCTCTTGCCAGGACATTCTGGCCTCCTGCAGGTAGCGTCGAACGCGCTCCTGACAGTCGCTCTCACTCCCCTCGTCTTCCCTCGCATCCCCAAAACCCTGATTCGAGGCATCGCGAGTCCTGTTCGGGGGTGGTCTTCCCAGTGAGCTGTGAGTGGAAGTACGAGATCACATTGTCCTGGCAGGATGCCGGTTCCAGCCAGATCGGTTCTGAACTAGGACCCCCCCTTCAGGGGCTCAAGGACCCCCTTATACACTCTCGCAGGATCCTGCTTGCTCTTTGAAAGGCTGAGGCAGCTTACGATCCCTAAAGGAACAGCTCTTCCCCCTGTTTAGACAAACTTGCCGGGATCTCGACAACTGCACAGCTTTGCATCTGCACACCGGTCTCAAAAGAGAGGAGGCCTGCCAAGGAAACGGGCCAAGTTTGAGGCCACAGCGGTGACGCGGCTTAAAGTTGGGAAACCCAGAGAGCCCAATAACCCTTAATTAGGGAAGATACCTTAAATTATAGGGGCCTTCATATTATGATTTAAGGTATATTCCTTAATTAAGGGGTATTGGGCTCTCTGGGAACTTCGCCGACATGTCTGCACCCTTGTGTCATCGTCATCAAGGGGCTTAGGACACTTTGCAGTGAGTGTATGCGTGTGTGTGTGTGTGTGTGTGTGGTGTGTGTGTGTGTGCGTGCGCGCGTGCGTGCGCGTGCGCCTATGCTGCACTGGGAACTGCGTGCAGGAAGTGTATAAGTCTAGGAGCACCACTACTAAAACTGTGCCATCTGCCCTGAGCTACAGTTCAGTTCAGATGCCCAAAAGGCGCAAGTGGTCAACATGCCTCAGAAGTATGCTTGCCAGTAGGGCTCATACTGGCTCAGCATCTTCCTTGAAGTTTCCGAAGGCAAGAGACCAGCTGCAGTCCATGTGTTCCCCATCCACCCCCGTTGAGGTGTCGCATACGTCCGTGATGGTGCTTGGGCAGTTTCAGACAGTAGTGCTTCGATTCGACGCAGGGCGCTTGTAATGCTTGCAAATGCTCAGCATCGCTTTCTGGCATCGAGGGTTCAGTTGCTGCAATTCCTTCTGCTGCATAACTAGTACCACGTCTACTCGCATCTACTCTGTGCAAGAAAGCGGCAGAGCCTAGGTTTTGCACCAAAGAAATCGGCCAAGCAGAGATTGTGCAAGCTGTGCTTCGGGTGATCTTTTCAAACGGATTGAAAAAGAAGAGACTCGCGCCATGGAAACAATGATGAGTGAAACACAGGTTAGCGTAACCCTACGCGACTGTGGTCAGACTACGCTCACAGTGCATTCTCGGGGCATGCGAGACCTTGCCTGATTCCACCGTGCAGAAGAGACGCGCTGTCAGTATCTATGCTCCTACATCAAGCCCTTCTACGAGATCTCACTACCAGCAGCGGGCCTTCTTCTACACTCTGCATCAGCGACGTGAGCATGGCCGAATCCAACTCCATAACCTGCATCCACAGAAGATCGCACTGAAAACACCTACAAAGCGTGGCAGCTCTTGCCTTCGACATGTGGCCACGAGTAGCCAACCTCACACATCCGACGTTCAACGCAAGGAGCGAGGTTTCTGAAGCAGTTGCAGAACCAATTTTTTGCCGCGGGGCTCCACGAAGTAGTAGTACGGCTTCAGGGCTTTGAGGTATGCATTCAGCTCCTGCAGGCCGGCAGGTTGATCAGCACAATCAGCACCATCATCATCATCATCATCATCATCGTCTTCATGATCATGGCAGCTTTGGTGGGAATGAAAATAGGGACCCTGCATCGTGCGAGCTACCCACATCGCAATCACAAGCACCAAGCTACGGCGGAAAGCAAGTCCGTGCTTAGGCATGTGACGGATACTCCTGTTCTTCTGTAAGAAACACTGACAGGAGCCGGTCCTGCAGCGGTATGGCTAAGCCTGACCGCTGCAATGTGGGCATGGGTGTCAGCACTGGCTTTTTTTTGCACTGGTTACAACCATGATCTCACAGATGGAGACTTTCAGAAGCAGCACCATGTCACCAAGAGGCAGAGGCGCAAGGCTAGCGCCATGGAGTTTGAGAGCGAATTGTCCTCAGTTCTCACAAGCATCGCAACATCAGTGTGCTCAAAACTGCACAGTCAAAGCTGAGAGAGGTACACTGTACAGCTCAAAGACTCCAAAATTTGTGTAGTTCCTGCAGCCAGCAGGAGTCAACGTGTACAACTGTTGCGCTGAAAAGCCAGGCACCCGTGAAGAGCGTGGGAGAACATGTCCAGACCTAGGCCAAAGCATCGCCCGGCACAATGCAGGCGCACTGTATAAGCGAGCTACTGATACATCTGTTACCACCTTAATATGTCCAAAACCTTCGCTTCTATTTCCTTCCACGCTTCTGCCTTTAACACGGCTCGTTTAGAGACTGAGCCAAGAGCATACGCCAATGCCCTTGTACTTCTCTATGTACACGTCGCGGAACCTCAGCGACGCTGCAGCTACGGTTTCGGATGAAGGGCTGTAGCAGTGGTAATCGTTACAGCAAAGGGTAAGCGTCATTGTAGAAACGTATAGTAACCATGTAGGTGATCTGCACAGTCAGATGATCGCCCACGGCAGTCCACACATTAGTGCTCATGCGCCGGCTGGAGACTACTGCTTCCACGACCGCTATGCACAGTCTAAGCCGCAACGCCAATTTGAGATTTCGGCTGGGTTCGCTGGAGTATCCTGGTTCCATAGGTCACCAGGATCGCGGAGGCCTCCCTGAAGAGAAGTATACCTCACTCAGGCTCATGATCTCTGCCATTCAATCAAAGCAGCCGTGGAATACATGCGACGGGTACGGAGGAAATATGTGAGATCCGATGGGAAGAGGCGAGCCTCTGAGACAGGGTTCGTGTCTCTGCGACCTCTTGCAGTCGTTTTGATAAGAAAGCCCTCTGCAGACTCGTGCCTCAGGACTCAATAGCTGAGCTCATAGAATGGTGATGCCAATTCTTGCTTCGTAGCTTCCAAGAGCTGTCCAGGTCACGTGACAGACACTGAGAAAACAGTGTAGTCATACGAGTTGTAGTGACGGGTATTGCATTAGAGAGGGTAGGCAGGAGACAGCCAGATTCGTCCCCAACCATGCACTTTGTGCTGCTACTGTTTGTGTTCATGCACATAAAAAGTCACAGCACAATGTCCAGGAACACCTTCGAAGCGAAAATGTGCAACCCGACTTTGCTGGCAGGAAGAGTAGTGGCGGAGACACAATACAACATGAAACATAGTGTGACCTACGGGAGAAGCTCAGTACAAATCCCAGAAATGGCCCTCCTGCGTCACCAATGGCGGCAACTCGTTGAGGAGTCGAAACTCTAAGTTCGCGGACCGTTGGGCGAGGACTGATCGAAGGTAATCCGCTGCGACTGCAGGCACGACATCACGGTGCAGAAGGTCTTCTTTTGAACTCTACTACTCTACGAGGCAGTGTGAAGGCTGCAGCGCTGCCTTGTTATGCACGAACTCGGCCATAAACTTCAGCAGCGGCGTCGTGACCTTCGGCCATGGGCAACCCAGCCGCCTTTCAATAATTAGGGTTTAGGGTTTAGGGTTTGGGGTTTAGGGTTATGCCCATGCTGACGCAGATCCAGCGCAGTGCCAACAAGGAATCGTTGCAGGGACTTATTCGGAAGCTGACGAGGTGCCTCTGGATCGTCCCACCAAACATCGAGAGCTCTGGAGAAGAGGTTGACCTTGAACTCGCAGGCTCTCTTCATAGCGGCCCCATGAATGGAACACCCTACATCAAAATCACCACAAGGGCCCATGAATGTTGAGAACGGGTCCCATGTTGGTAGGGTAAGGGAACTCTTGAACCCAGTATGACCATATGACCGGTTGCCCCTCCGAGCACGGAGTCAAAGTCGCCAGCCCTGTTCGCCGACGGATTCTTCGGGTTGTCCACGAGCCAGTCGAACAGCATCGAGTAAGGCCTCATTGACGCTCTAGGCACAGGCTGGCTTCGAGCGTCACCGGAGTTCTACTGCAGAGTGTCCAGGCAGCACATACACAAACCAGCCTCACTTGCCCCTCTTGGGCCGTCACTCGCAACTGCTGCACGCAAGCCCTGGGCGTCATGAGTCACGCCAAGTTCTTGCATCAACGTTCGGGAAAGCATTACACGCAGTACACGGCCGTGCGCCAAGGAGCCTCAAGCCTCACTTATAGAATTATATTATACTGCCCATCTCAGCTTCCCACCAATTCCCCGCAAGTCTCGGCAGAGGCCAACCAGGGCTGGCTTGATCGAATCCTTCCGGCTCACCCAGAAACTCATCTTAGGGTTTAGGGTTTAGGGTGTAGGGTTTAGGGTTTAGGGTTTAGGGGGGCTTTGGCAGGTTCGGGTTTTAGGGTTTGGCGTTGAGGTATAAGTGTATAAGGGTAGAGCACAGCTGGCATCATGATAATTCTAACACTGGCGGTATGAATACAGTCACACTGGAAGCCTTTGCATGGTGATAACAGCCTAGAGATCCCAACAAAAATGAGACCAGTTTCAAACAACCCTTAGGCAACTCGCATGGAACTTATCTTCAAGCTTGAAAGGCCCTGCCTGCCGAAGATACTGTGGATTCTGGCAGCTCTGCTGCCAAAGCGACGTCAGAATGTGACCTCAAGAGGCTCAACTCTGAGGCTGATACCAAGCAGGGCATTCAATCTTCTTGGGTTCCAAGGTGTAGGAAAGTTTAGGGCTTGGGGTCTAGGGATTTATCTCATAAGCTCTCTCACACCCCGCCTTGAGGCTCCATGAACTTCTCGAAGGCCTCGCGAGCGCTCTTACGCGACATCACACGCGTGGCAAGAATGCTCCGCAGGCAGGGTTTAGGGTTTAGGGTTTAGGGTTTAGGGTTTAGCAGCTGTGGCCTCCTTGTTGTCTCTGATGTCCATGAAGAGCAGCTTGCCCAAGGTGTGATAGTACATGGTTCGGTACCTGAAGACGCATCCCCTCTGGCTTTTTGACGCATCAGGCTGCTTGCCTTCGGAACCACGGACAAAACCCTAGGTTTAGCACAGGAGGCCTTAGAGGGAACTCATTGCCCTGGGACAGGTCCAGTGAGGCAAAAAGCCGGGAGATGACATCAGTGAGTGTCTGAGGTTTAGGAGTTTAGGGTTTAGGGTTTAAGGTTTAGGGTTTAGGGTTTAGGGCTCAGATTCCGATTCCCATATCTTCCCTTCTAAGACATCACAGGACGGTGTAGAACACAATCTTGGACTTTTGCCCGCACAGAGATGTGCGGGGATCTCATTAATGATTTGTCAGCTTTTGCTGACCTTCACATACCGTGAGCCATTTTGTCCCTTCCGTGTTTCGCTCGACAAACTTTCGACAGGACGGGTCTTCCCCTCCTCGCTGCCAGTAAGTATGGCAAGGAAAAGGTTCCTGTGTTGTCAGTGCGGACATGTGCCTGGAGCTCAAACACTGTAAACTCCTAAACCCGCACCCACCCTGGCTTCTCAACCTGACGAGCCGTACAGATGCCCACATGTACCCCATAGACCTAGCCATCGGCGCACTTGCCATACTGCAGGCTGTGGGCCCTGAGCACCAGCACGAGCAAGAAGCAGGAAACTGCAAACGACTGCACGCATGGGGACGATGGACAGAAGGAAATCCTGAGCATCGCTCAGAAACCCAAACTGCGGAGAAGCATGGTTGCTGAGGATGTACCTGGCAATGCACCACAAGCAGTAGCGTGAACAATCAGAAGCCAGAACACTCAGTTCCTTAAATTCTCCATTCAGCCTTCCACCGCGGGCACTTGACCATGTCGTTCTTAAGAAGCAGTCGGCCGGAGACAATTAGGTGAGGAGATCGGTCCGATGTGTGCACCTCGCTCTGCCAAGATTTCTATAACCCATCACCATAGCTGCTGATTTCTGAATTTGGGGTTCCTTGTTTCCGTTACTGATACAGTACACACAAAAACAGACACGACACGAGAGAGAGAGAGAGAGAGAGAGAGAGAGAGAGCGAGCGAGCATTCCAACTTCCTAGAGCATACATTGCTCAAGCCCGGAGAGCACAAATGATCGACATTCGTTCAACTTCTGAGGATTCTCTCTACATTCACTTTGCTGATTCCTGGTGCTCTGCATGGCTGAGGACTTGCACGATATTGATGCCAGCCGCAAGCTCGTGGAACAGCGCCTTGACTTCAGACTGCTACCAGTGCAGAAACTGAGCACCTTAAGACTTGCACCAGACGACAAAGCCGCATGAGGCCATGCATTGACAAAGCCCGCGAGTTGTCCGTCCTCTAGAACGAGACTGGTTGCCCGCATTGCCGGGGGTGGTCGCGAGCCGAGACAGGACACGGCGCAAGCACTTGGGCTCAGGCGAGCGTCTTCTTCACCACAATCTCAAGCTGAAACCGTTGCTGGAGGTTGTTGCCTTGCAAGTGACACTCGCCATGCAAATCTTGCGATGTGTTGATGCCACCACACTTTGCCGACAACACGCACAAATCATCTAACCTAAAGGCAACACCGGCCCGGTGGTAATGGGCATTTCCTACCCCGGGGACGCTTCTGGCCGTGCTGAGCACCCATCCAATTTTGTTGATGAGAAGGCCCAGGACCTTGACCGAGCTCTGCAGGCATAAGGGTTTAGGGTTTAGAAAGTTTAGGGTTTAGATGCAGCAGCAGAGAATAGCCAACACACACACACACATACATATCGGAGCTAGAATCGACCTCCAAGACCGCTGCTACCACCATCCAGCCAGCACAACCGCCACCCAAAAGCTTGCATGTGTCATCACCAGCAGCCTGACATGATCGCGGCTTCGACAACCTCCATCATTACAGCTCCCATCATCCACACCGGCAGTCGCCCGATCGCCATCTGTATTACCATCGTCAACAACACAATGTCATCAATAACGGCAGCCTCACGGTCGCCATCGTCCTTCCGAGGTCTACAAGCTCTTGGCAAGAGGGTTCTTGTCCGAGCCTCCGTTTGGAGGACTACACTGGCTCTCTTTCGGCTGTAAATGAGCTTCCTGCCACTGAAGGCAGTTAAGAAGGATGAGGTGCTCACCGCATTCTCGTCCTCTAGACCGAGAACTGTTGCCAGGCGTTCGTTGACCTCGCAACAACTTCAACACACAGACACACACACACACATCACTGAGTGCAATCTTTGCTGCGTGTCATGCAGCCGTTAGGGCTGTGCCGAGTGTCAGAAACGAAATTCAGGGAATGAAGCAGGACAACATCGACATGAGCCGCGCCTGCTGCTGAACCACCTGCTTGGCATGCTCGCCAATATACACCTTCCTGAACTGCTCCAAGAAGTACAAGTACCTGGAAGACTGCGGCCACAAATTCTGTATGCTGGATTGACACCAGTCACAGCCATGCGCACGCAAGCTCTAAGCCCTCGGATGTCTCCTTCTGCTGGTCCTGACACATGCCGTTGACTCTCAACCCTGTGTGTCCTTTGCTTTGACACAGCTTATGCCATCGGGTCACGGACACAATGAGTAGGAGCAGACAGCCAACACACTGTGCCAGACTAGCATACTGCTCCCCTCTGGCTCAATACACTATCTATCGATATTGGAGCTTGGCGATGATCGACTGTAAACTCCCCGTGCGCGCGTCCCGTCGGCCATGGCCTCCGTAGTTATGTCGGTTGAGACCGAATGTCAGCAAAATCGTAATCATCATGTAGAAAGACGCAAGAAAAAAGAGCAGCAACAGTAAACGAAATGCTCAAGCTTCTATTGGTAGTTGGCTATCATCGTAGTCATCCTGGCCATCGTAACATGGATTGCATCTGCAAACAGCCAACACAGCGCACTCCACTTGGCACGTGAAACATCACGACGCGGCCGCCCCTGGTGGCACATGTTGTGCAGTCCGTCAAGTTCACCAGACGGAAGATGCGCCCGGCCAGCTCGCCTGGCTGAATCGCCGTGCATCCAAGCACAAGGAATCCTTGAGGGCCACATGACAGCAACAGCAATCACCTGTGCTGACTCTGCTTGTGGCATCCACAGAACTTCGCGGCTTATACATCTAGTACGGGAGACCACTTGTCGGCGAAGTATCATCCTACATGCTCCGGCGCTCGGCTTATAACGCTGGTGACCTTTGATGAGGTGAACGAGTATGTCAAACACCATGCCCTCATCATCATCAACAACCACGCGGCGACAGGATTATCATTGATTATCATCATGGCCACCACCGACATCGAAACGATGGTTGCTACCGTTCTCGATATCAACTTCACCACAACAACAGCGGCAGCATCATCAGCATCATCAGCAGCAGCATCATCATGGTAGTCAATGTCATCGTCATCAGCATGTGCAATGTCCTTGCCGTCGTCACCGCCATAGCCATCGCCCCATTCTATCTTCCTATGATGTGTCAGGATGAGTGCTCAGGGTTCCCTCCTTTCTTCTTGCTGGAATGCAAGGGTGCTCGAGCGACCATTCACCACGTGCGTGGGGGCGCAGTCCGTGTCTGTCCGGTTGGCCTTGCAGGTGAAGGCACGCTCGCACAAAGACCAGAAGTATACCACAGTGTTACTACAGTATGCGATGGCAAAAAAACACCATTATTAAAAAAATACATTGATATGCCGCAACAAATGTACTATGATATGCTACAACAACCTAAAGTAGAAAAGAAGAAGGCGCCCTTCTAGACCGGCCTTGGCGGAGGCATGCCCACCAACTAAGGCCCCCATCATGTAAACCAGCCACCTCGGAAAGCAAGCCAAGCTTCTAGAAATGGTTACTATGAAGGAGTTCTAAGAGGGTTACCGTGAGGGCTCGAACGACGGATGCTGCCGCAGAAAACTCCGAGACAACTCAGAGGCTTTCGAGTGAGGCATCCACGTCATCTTCTTCTCGAAGACCCGCTGGGGCACGACGCCTTGCTGTCCCAACCTTCAAGCACCAGGTCTCCACCAGAGGCGAACTGTTTGAAGCGCATCAAAATTCTGACCCTCCGGGCACCACCCGCCTCGCCTGGAGGTCTCCTCAAAATGCTTCATGATGTGCTGGGCCGTGTCCTGGACGGCTCTCTTCAGCAACATTGGGGCAGCTTCGGAGTGTGGAGCACAGTGAAGCACTACACAAGGCACTTTTTCATTTCAAGTGCCCCCTGGCACCCTGTGTGAGGTGCAAGCAATCCTCGTTCTTACATCCTTGAATTATAACCTGCCCCGAGTCCTGGTAGCGGCATCGCCCTAAGTTGGAGAGCACTTCCAGCTGCTCTGCTCTCAACACCTGCCCATAGGCCCCTAAGTAGTTCCTTTTTGGGATTACCTTGTAGGATTCTAGATATGAACCACAAAAAGGAACTACTTAGGGCCTCGCAACGGCGGCTGGGCGAACGGAGCCCCGAGCTTCGACGGTTGCGCCTCATCCTCGAGCGGGTCGTCCCAGTCATTGCAGGCTGCGGGGTCTGCAGACGCCTCCCGTCTGTAGTAGTGTTGGGCAAGTTTGGGGCCGTCATCTTTGGACTAGGCATGCAAGAACACGAAGAGTTCGACAGAGTGAAGCGGTAGTAGATTCAGAAGATATACGTACCAGTGACTAATTCACAACATGTTGCTCTGTGTGTTCCCTGCACATGTACAAGTGTCTAACGCGGGTGCTTTCGTGCAGTTTGTTGTTTACAGACACCCATCCGCTGCGAGAGTACATGGCGTGCCGCATCCGTGGGGAGTCCACATGCGACCCAGAGGTCATCGAGCCAAGCACAACAGACCATTCCTTCACTAAAACACATGGCTATAAACGTGAATGCAGGGTTAGGTTGTGTGCCGTGCCAGAAGTTGTAAGCCCGGCTGAGGCGAAAGCCCGAGACTCATAGCTCCAGAGCCCGGCGCTTTCAGCTTGGCACCAGTTGCTGTAGCATGGCGAGCTCTTCCTGCAGCAGATCTACCATGGAAGCCGTGCCATCCATCGCCTTCTGCTCAAGGAGGGCCAGGAACTCCAGGAGTCCAGGCAGGGGAGCCCTTTGCAAGGCCAGCTTCCGCCGCAGCTGCCAAAGTTGCAGACTCAAGTCCCCCAAAAGTTCAGCCTTGGAGGAATCTCGGAAATCAAAGCGCTTGTAGGCGGCCACCAGCGGATCACTGCAGCAGGTGAAGAAGTGGAGACCAGCTTGGCCTTCCAGTAATGACACCTGGCTCCCCGTGGAATTAAAGCCATGCAGGTCCCGGAAGCATATACCCGACCTCTCATCCCGCAGTATAGCTGCCATCTGTCTCACCAGATCGTTCGGGGAGCAGCGAGAAGCCTCTGTTACTCCTGCCAAAGCCTCCAGCATTCGAGCGCCTGCTGCCTCACGGCCCCTTGGCTCCAGCGCGGCGGTCGAAGCCCTTCCTGTCATGACCGCTTTGAAGTCAAAGGCCTCCTGGCCATCCCACCACCCTCTGGACTTGCAGTGTTCCTTGAGTCCAGGATGGATGGCGTAGATGTTGCTGCGAATAGAGATCCCATTTGAGATGTTCCTCCGGCTCCCTCTGGGCACTCTCTCTGCAACCCACCAGGACGTGCCAGCCGTCTCCAACACGAAGGCCTCGGAGGAGTCCGAAAAGATAAAGCCATTCTCATAGGTCCATCCCGGATCATCTTCCGCACATCCTCCACCTTGCCCGTGAGCTTCCAGGAGCCCGGCGCAGGTCTGCATCGCCTCACGAGCCGTCTTCGAGCGCTCCAGAGAGAGTCGGAGCAAGTCCATCCCCAGAAGCCGCGAATCCGACCCAAGCTCCTCAGAAGCTCGGGTGTCCACGGCCTCGTTGCCGCCGACAACGCCAAACTCGTTTGCACCCATCTCGCAGCCCCACATCCATCGGGGTTTCGAAAGCACAGCGGCAAGGGTCTCTGCAACCTGAGGGATCTCAATGTACGTGCACTTCACCTTTGGCTGCGCTTGACTTACCCGCGGCAGGTGTACTACCAGATGCTCTTCATTGGATGGTCGATCCGAGTTCTTCCCAAAGCAAGCCGGGAGGCAGCTGCCCTCCGGCGGCAAATACACAAAAGTGTCGCAGGAATTCGGGCATGGCCGGGAAGGCATCTCGGCAATGCTGGAAACACGGCAAGACCGACAACAGAAATGATGCCCATGATACCAAAAAACATGATGATAGGAACGACCACGAGCACTATCAACATCACAGAAGTAGAAGCCGAGCAATCATGCCAATAAGGATACTAACACTGGTGGCACTTTCAACTGTCTCCGAAGTGCTCTTCGATGCGTGGTGGTGTCCGTAGCACCAACAATATCGTTCTAGTAACACTTATAAACATAATCATATTTCTAAGAATAAGAAAAAAGGTAGGTAGTGCTCCAGTACTACCGGTGACTAATGCTCGCCGTAGTCGTCGTCGCAGCGCTGGTGATACTGGTAATGGTGGTGTCGGTGGTTGTGGTGGTGGTGGTGGTCGTGGTGGTGGTCGTGGTCGTGGTCGTGGTCGTGGTGGTGGTGGTGGTGGTGGTGGTGGTGGTGGTGGTGGTCGAGTCGTTGCGCAGCCTGCTTGAGTCAAGTCTTGGCAGCTCAGCCCTTT
>CAJNJA010006942.1:0-16505 GCA_905231915.1 Symbiodinium necroappetens
GTTGCTCCTTGGTTCGCAAAGGCCCAAGTGATGCTTCAAAGGCCAACGACGACCCTGGGAAAAACCCAGTGCAACCTGCGACCCGAAACCCCGCATGGTGACCCTATCACTGAGCCTGTGGCGTGTGGCCTCTGTTTTGCTTGAATCTTTCTCCCACGGATGCAGGTTGCCTCGTTGTCGCTTTGCACCTATTCTCACAGCTGGCCCCGTAACATACGGGGGCGCTTGATGCACGCGGGCGAGGGGCAACCCTCGTCTGCAGCCCTGGCGAAAGAAAGAGAGAGAGCGAGAAAGGAGGTTGACACTAAAGGTGGCTTCACGCTGCTATCTCGGAGTCAGCATCTTTTACCAGACGAGGCAACCTCAAACCACCCCGGCAACGCCCGGGGATGCGCGGAACACCTGCACGAAACAGGGGCTCGGCACACACGAGTTGGCCCAGGCCGGGGAGCATGAAAGTTGTTTACTTGTCACAGGGGATGGTTGGGGACGGGCCAATCTGTGACAGCCGAGCCTTTACGTCTCACACCCAAGATTTGGACAATGGCGTAGCGCGAGTGCGCAGGGTATTGGGGTTTCCCCCAGTACCCAAACGCCCAGCAAGCAAGCAAGCAAGCAAGCAAGCGAGAGAGAGAGAGAGAGTCGAATGACCCCCTTATGCCTGGGAGAAGAGAGTCGAATGCTCCTGGCCCCTTGCTTCCTCCACCCCGGAAACTTGACCCTGCCACGAGCAGTCTGACTCGGGTCACCGCGAACCACACTACCAGACCCGGCAATGCCCGGGAGCCGTGGCACTACAGCACAGAGAGGGGCTGGCATGCACGGGGAACTAGTACGGTAGTTCGGGGCCAACATCGGGGACACAAACGGTACCGAACCCTCGCACGTTTCACAGGCGTAGTGTGAGAGCGGAGGGTGAGGGGTCCTTGCCTCCCCGCACCCAAACGCCCTGCAAGCAAGCAAGCAAGCCATAAGACATGTGAAGTGCGACACGCCGATACTTAACCTGCCTTGTCACATCCCCCGAAAGCCCCAAAACAAGTGGGGAGCCAAAAGGTGATACACTTGAAGCATATCTTCAGTTGCAGTGGAGGTCAACGCCGGCGCCGCAGAAGCAGCTGCCACTTGAACGGAAAGCAGTGGCAGAAGTGAAAGCTTGAATTGCTTTCAAGTTGAATGCAAGGCTTTTTACTGTTCTTTCGGTCTCGGCAGGTAGCACGAGCTGGAACGCCGCAGGGAGTCCTGCAGCTCCCCGAGCTGAAGCCTCAGACGATGCAGCTCTGAGATCACCCTGCGCACATCGGACTCGGCCTGAGGCTACCACTTCCATTCGCCGAAATGCCCGCTGCGGAGTCCACAGAGAAACACTTCTTGAGGCTGGCAGCAAGCAAATACGACCGGAAAAGGGCTGCACGCACCACATCCAACACTTGGTGCAGAGGCTGAGGGCTCGCAATTCCGGAGGCTGGTCTGAGTTCCCTCGGCCGCATTTGGGCAGAGGGTGCCTGGAAAGGTGATGTGCGACTGAGGAGCGCCGTGCATTTTCTTCGGCACGTTGCCGTTTCTGCCCAAGCTGGCCTCCAGGGTAAAGCGGAAGACATAGCCGAAAGCCCTTGGAAAGCGTTTCACCCTGTGCGACCGAACTGGTTGCACAGGTTCTGCTTGAGCCAGAAGCATGTCTCTTAACAAGCTCTCAGAAGTGGAAGCATTTCGAGCGCAGGCCACTTTGCCCAAAATACCACCTGATCACGCAAATGTGGCATTTTCCGTTCGCTCGAATGAACAGGTCCTTCTGGAGGAAGCATTGAGAAGCTGTTCAGCAACTGGACAGTTGAGGTTTTTCTGCAAAAGATCGAAAAGCCACGCCTGCGTCTGCAAACACACAAACTGTTAGGAAAGCTGAGCTTCCTCACCAGCATCTCGTCGAGCGCGTCGGTACACGGCGACGAGCTGACACAGCCACGCGCACAGCCGTGAGGCGGCTATGCAGCCTGGCTCAATTTGTTAGTGCCGACTGCACGGCCTAGGTTCATGGGCGACGAAATCTCGCGCATCATTCAGGATGACCTCAGTTTTGGTCCATGTCATGCCTGCACCCGTGTTGGAACCGCGAACAACTCACCTGAGCAGGAGCAGAGAGACTTGGAGCGAAAGTACGAGGAGAGAATTGCAGCACGTGGCCAACTCAAGGGCCTTTGCAACAAGGACACGGGTTCACGCAGGGTTCCGTGGGAAAACATATTAGAGATAGCGATTTCTGTGCAGCATAATTGGTCACACGGCACAGGCGAAGTTCATGGAGACGCATCCTGGCGGGAGAAGTTTTCGTGAGCATGTGTTTAGCCTTGAGAGCCAAGGCAGAGAGAAATCCAAGAAGTCGCCCACAAGCTCAAGGAAAGCAACAAGAGTCTCTGCAGAAATCTCAAAGAGAATCCAAACGTGCAGGCTCGCCGGTAGCTTTGCGCAGCACATCTCCGCTATTCGTGTGACTGCTGGAGAGCCGTATTGCAGACGCTCTTACCTGGCCTCAACTGCTCAGGGCAATCTCATCAAGATGCAGCAGGAGAGGTGGCAGGTGACTGAGTGGCTCGAGGAGACGAAGAAGGAACTTGGGGCTCCTGCCTTACTGTGTGTCATGGTTATGGATCGACCCCCGGAGCGGCGAAATGCGCAACGTGGCTTGTAACTTGTAACTCAAACTGAGGAGATGTCTTTCGCCATCCTTGTCTCCAAGGTCGACATGTGCCCTAAATACTGCGCCTCATTTTGGAGCCCTTTCAAGCCCAGCGCTGGGAGGTCGAGCAAGAGCGAAGGGAGCAAGAGCGGCTCAGCGAGGTCAAGCGGAAGGACGGCAGCGACGGTTTTGGGTACGGAGCAGCTTCAGTGCGGAGACACCATGCCAGGAGCAGAAGAACTCGCAGGCCGTGAAGGATTTGGAGGATGACCTTCAGCGAGAAAGGTCCGACCATGTGCCTTGGCGGCTGTTCGGAGGTGTTGCGCATGTTGTAGTCAGACAGACCAGTGCAGCCCGCAGGAGAAGGAGACAAAGCCCCTTTGCTGCAAGCCCCTACAAAAGCATGCTTTTCTTCAGGCATATTCTCGCCCGGGCTCAGCTCTCTCGGAAACTCTGAGGATTGCAAACCAGGAAATCAAAGAGCTGAAGGAAGAGCTGCAGAAGAACAAGACTATCAGCCTGGCACTTACGCTTTATACTCACTCTCGAATTAGCTTTGAGCCTCTGCTCTTTCGAAGTTGACGACGGTCCGAGGCGACATCGAGTACAAGTTCGAGGAAAAGAAGCTAAGCGCTCGCGAGAAGGCCCGGAAGCCAGAAGATGGCGTAATGGCGCACGTAGTGTGCACTGCATGCTTGGCCCGCTTGCATAAGTTCTACTTGACATTGCTGAGCGATCTTGCACGTGCACGAGGCACTACTGCGGATACACGATCAAATGTTGCAAAAGCTTGAGAAGGACTCTGAATACTCTGGCAAGAACATACCACCATGGCACATCACGGATGTCCTCTGCCGTCTTGTGCGCTCCAGGAAGAAGAGAGGCTGAAACAAGCACAAGATATGGAGACGCAAGTGCACGAGCGCGCTCATGCCTTCTTGGACCAGCGGATCAAGCACCTCTATGACGAAAACATCGCCTGGACCAAGGATAGTTGATAGAGAGAGGCAGCCACTGTAGTATGAGGCCGCCGACACACCCTCTGCCGAATTAGGGCCGCGCATGCCCCGGCTCTGCTTTGCAAAAGGACCACGAGAAGGAGGTGGACAACCGCACCGTGGAGCTGGACATGCTCAAGGAGCGCCGCGCGGCCGCCCACCAGGAGCTGGCCGAGCTTGAGGAACGTCGTGGACTGGAGGCGGACAGCTACAAGGTGCATGGGCTGCAATGGGGGGCCACTGCCACACACAGACAAAACCAAGCGTTCTCAAAGCAACCCCACCCCCCGCCCGCAGGAGAAGGAGAACGAGATGCGCAATGCCGTTCTCGTCGAGAAGCAGCGTCGTGAACAGTATCAGCGAATGGCACCTGCGTGTGCAGTTTATACATTTGGGATGTTTTTAGTATATGGTGTGCGCTATTATTGCAGTGTAGCTGCTCCCTTACTGCGCAGACACACGACCGGTTTGCGGTACTGTTCACAGGCAGAGGCCGTGCTCTTCCTGCAAGAGGAGGGCCGCAACTACATGGCTCGGCTGGATGCCCGCAGAGCGGCCATGAAGGGCAAGAAGGGCAAAAAAGGCTACCTAGCAGCAACAAGAACGGCCTCTCAGGTGTTATTGGGTGCTCTCTTCAAGCCGCATGTTCAACCCTGTGTGAAAGCATCCCGCCTTCAGCAAGTCTACATCTAAGCACTCGACGGTACAGATTTCAGTTCGTGAGACTGAGGCAAGAAGAAGTGAGAGTTGAAGTTCGCCTGAGCCGGGTCCGGGTCTTCTGCCATGACAGCCAGTACTGGAGGTCGCCGTCCCGACAGGTCAGCTATGTGCTGTTCCAAAACGGAACTAGGACTAGCTGCCACCTGCACCATGTCACCTCACAGACTGGGAATTGAAATGCTCAGAGCAGCTTCCCTCGAAAGGGGAAGTCTTTGCCAGCCCAAAACAGTGCTGGAGTGGTGCTGCTATATCCGAGCATACCAGAGTTCCGAATCTATGAGTGCGAAACAGTCTCACATTCCAACGAGGTGGAGCCCGTCTTTCACTACCGCCGCCATCTCGCGGCAACAGGGTGCGGACTTAGCAGAGGCGGTTTGATTTGGCGCTCAAGACACCAGAACTGATTAGAAGCTTTGTGAAGGCCGCAATCATCGCTGCGATTAACTCACCGAGCATCGAGCAGCTGGAGCAGGCTCGACAGTCACTGGTGAGAAGTCGTGATGTCTTTGCCTGAAATCTTGGCAAAAGCAGGTCCTGCGGGCCAGCAAGGGAATTGAGTTCCAGGACTTGCTTCAGAGACTGGCACAGACGAAGCAAGTGACAGCCGACACTGTTAATGGTCTACGACTGCGACGTGATCATGGTGACGGTCAGTGCTCGGCTAAAGCAGCCTTGAAGCTCAAAGCCACCGTCGCCTTTCAGGTGTGGTTCGGCATGTTTGCACGAAAGACTGTCTGCAGGACTACAAGTACGTTCACGAAGCGCGAGCATTGCTGCTGCGCTTGCGGGAAGTCCGAGTCTCGGCAATGCCTTCCGCTCGCCCAGTGGTGCAGATCTGCAGGACGTGCTACGAGTCAAGCCGCGCCCCCCGAAAACAGTGAGTAGCACGAAAGCCAGATGTTGCACTACATGAAACTGTAGCGCAGGCCGATTCGCACAATAAGTCGTGTCCAAGCATGGTATCTGCTGTTGTTCTTATCAGCTGTCAACTCGGTTCAGGTCAAGAACGACCTGGCGGATGCAATGAAAGCTCGATTTCCGGAGCAGCTCAGAGAGGTTGGAGATGCACTGTACAAGCGAGCATGAAAGTTGCAACACCGTATTGGAACTTCCTATCCAGAGGTTCTCAAGAGCAGCTTCCTTTCATTTGTCTTCACCGACCCCGTTGTCAGGCTCTGCAAGCTGCGATTGATGCAAAGCTTCAAGGTGGGACTGGCTGAACTTGGAAATCCTCTACGATGCTATGCGGGTATGTCGACCCAGGTGACATAAAAATAATGCAAAGCAGCGCCCCGCTTCACGGGTCCAGGTAAACAAGAACCCCTGCTGTGCCTCCGGCAAGACCAAAACGAGAGAAGCTGTTGTGCGAGCAACACCAACAAGCAGACAATCAAGAGGGCATTTCACTAGCATGCCATATGCCCTACGAAAGGGCAGAAAGGCCTTCCCATGCGGGTCGCTGGTGCTGAGAGTTCGTACCCATACTTAATTCGGAGCGGTTGGTAGCGATGCAGCAGGGGAAGAGTAGAATTGAGGAGACATTTGTCGTCCTTGTGTGAAGTCCAACTGCAGCAACAAGAGAATCAGACGTAGTAGACGCTCAAGGATGCAGTTTTCATGCACCATGACCTGGTGGGTCAGGCATTGATAAAGCTCGAAGCCTCCTCGACAAGCTGGACGCTGCACTGCAATTCGGAGCTTCCCACTGTCTCGCCGGGGGATTTGTCATAGCAAGTCCGAGCATATCCGAACTAATATGAATCCATGTGCCGGCATACCTGTGCCGAATTATTTTGGCGAAACATCTACTACAAGGCAGAGCAAGCGATATGCCAAGCCTGCAAAACTGCGAGCGGCAGAATCGGTGACCAAATCTGAGGACCTCGTCGTGGAACGCCTGGACACGGCAAAGGGCCTCACCCCTCTGAAAGCTGCAATCGAGGCAGCTGAGACGGCAAGGCCGGGCATCCCAGCTCAGGTAAACACGAAGTTAGAATACCAATACTACTGCTAACAACAGTTTTAAGGATAACAATAACAAATACAAACAATAACGACGACCGTAATGACAATAGAAACTACTAGTATTTTAGTAGTGTTGATTCTTTAAATGCTGGAGGTTACCGGAGGAGATCATCGTCGTGGGCAGGGAGCGCCTCATCCGCCGAGAGGCCACCCAGCGTTGCACCCAAGCTTTCCATCTCCGCTATGGCTCTAAGAGTCGTAAGGGTGTTGTTGCCGCAGTGTAGACATTTGGCATGACCATCGCGCTGTAGAGCTAGCTAAACGCCGTCGAAATCTGTCGATTGCCTGATTTTGAGGCAGCCCAGCAAGGGCTCGAGGAGGCCATCGAAGCTGCACGCGTCCCGGATCTCTTGGAGGCTCTCAAAGCCGCGGAAGGCGGGGTCGGCTGGGCCTCTGCAAGAGTCAGCTGCAGGCCGGTCGGAAGGCAAGAAGCTGCTGGCATTCACTGGGTTTGGGTGCTACCTCATCATGTGAATGTCGGCTCAAAAGCCCTCCAGCGGCAGTTCTTGTAGTCACGCCGTGATTCATTCGATTATGTAGCACACGAGATGAGGAATGGGCCCGCTACATTGCAGGTCGCGGTGCAGGTAGTCCTGCTGTGCTGTCGACCTTGGCCTGTTCCTGCTGTCCAGTTGGCAAACAAAGCTCAAGGCGAAGTTTGCAGTCCAGATCTAAGCCAATGTGCAGCAGGGCTCGCTTGCACCTGCTTGGCGCTTAACAGAGGCCTTTGGGTTTGTGAGCAAGAAGGCTTCTTGGACCCCCCGGACTATGCAAAAAAGTACGAACGCCAGGGGCTCTCCTGTGAGCCTAAGCTGCCGAAAGGGGCCAAGCCTGTGCCGCGCCCTCCGCTGGTTTCAAGCTCTGTTCTTTTGGATCCACGATCCTCCGATTCTGAGGAACTTCAGGAGTGGTCCAAGAGCACTGGCCACGGGTTCTACTCGCAGTACATCTTGGTTTCTCATCCGCAAGACCATCTTCTCGGGCTTCCCCTGCTTGCAGGCCCCGATGTTTCGCCGGACTACATCAAGAAGTCAGCAGAAACCGTCAGGCATGTGCTGTTTGATGCCGCAGTCTCCAGAACCACTGCGGCCAATCTTGCGCACACTGGCATCAAGTTCTTGATTGCTGCAGAAGAGGATGAGGAGAAGGACACCTGGCTGGTGCATCCAGAGGTGAGCCGATCATTCACCACTGGTCTTGGAGGGGCTAGCCCCTTGTTCCCCTCCATCGGGGTCCACGACGGTGAAACGCAAGCTTCAGTAGTGGAGGAGCTTTTCCACACCATTCAATACTGCTCTCTTTCTCCACGGACAGTGTGCATGTACCGAAGGGCTTACAAGAACGCCATGGAGCTGCGGCTCTATGAAACTGACCACTCCGGCAAAGAAGTTGATGGCGAACCTGTACCAACGGTGCAGGCCGACGAGTATCTCGCCATGGCACTGCAAAGATGGTTCGGAAGCCATGTTGGCACTGATGAGTACCACGTTCCAGGAAATGATATGCACAGGTCCGGTCGATCTAGCCTCCAGAAGAAGGATCCGCAGGCTTTCTGCATTCTTACAACTATCTTCCGGGCCAATGACACATGGGACCCAGCAAGCAATGAGCCATGGGCATCCTTTCCCAACAAGGCGAACCGTGTTATGGAGATGGGGGATGTGGAAGACTTCTGCCATCCGGCTCCTGGGTAGAGAATAGACTGAATAGACTTGCATGCGAAGAAGCTGTCTTGTAAATGCCTGCCGTGCAGCTGAGGTCCTTGAACACTTGGGCTCGGGGTGTCCGAGTCAGAGTGTCACGTGGCCAACTGCGCAGCCACGCCTGATTCCGTAGTCGCAAAGTGTTGTAAAGGAATAGGGCCAATAGGGCCTTGAACTGGTTAGACACGCTGATAGGGAAGGCACGGAAGTCGGAAGCACTTAAAGCTACTCTGACCTGCCTCCCTGTCCGTCGACACCGAGAGGACAGCCAGCAAATCAAAGCAGCACGTGCCAAAAAATTGCAGTGGCGGCTGAACATCCATTGGGCTGGCTTGGCTGGTGGGGAAAGTTTTCAAGATGCTAGTTTAGGGGGCCCGTCTCGAGGAGTGCAGACCATGCAGGCTGCGGGCTTGAGTGCAGCAACGGCAGGCATGGATCTCCCAGCAGAGCCCGAAGCACGGGAAAGAGTCGAGCTGCTGGGGCAGACGCAGGGGGCGCTTCAGAGACTCGCTTGCATCTTCGCGCCTTTTGAATTCACCAAGGCATCACATCGACTTGGGGTTCGAGTAGATGAGGCTGCAGCAGCTAAGCAGGCGTTCATGCGTCCTTATCCCAGGAAAGCCATGAGCACGAAGGTCATTCCCGACCTGTCTGCGGCTCTCACACTAGCCACTTGTCAGGTCGAGTGAAAGAGCATGCCGCCCACGCCACCCCAGCGCCCGCTGGAGCCCAGGCTAGCAAAGCCGGTTTGAAGGAGCATCAGATGATCCACGAGGCTCGCTCCTTGCTCTCCAAGTCGCTTAGTTGCAGGGGCGGTTAAAGCGATTCCTGTTCGAAGCCAGAGCGACATAGCATCCCAGTTCGGATCGGCGACCAGTCCCAATTCTTCAGTCTGGGCACAGGAAGCCGAGCACATCCAAGGTTGATGAATCGACGAGAGAATGTGAAGAAGGAGCTCGAGAAAGCTGTCAAATTTCGTAGCTAGGCATCGTTGTTTGCCACGGAGTAATGCCGGAGCTGAGTATGAAGAGAAGAGCACCTTTGAAGCCTATAGGGCACTAAGGACATCCTGTGAAGTTGAAGATGACCATCATGTCCGCCCGCCTGGCGCAAGTCAGCCTGAAGCGGATCCTTGATGCCGACACTGAGCCGCATGGGCTGCTTTCCTGTGTGGCACACGACTTCACACACACACACATGCCTATTCTGCAGAATCAAGTGAGAAGAAACGAAGGAACAGTGCGTGCAGCGCACCCACTTGCAGAGAGAAATGAGATCATTTCCCGCATAGATCTGCTACATCACCCGTCCAGAGGCATTGCATCGTTGAATCCTGAGGCCAAATCAGATTCATGATTGCTTTGCGATGTGCCCTGAAATGGAAGGGGAAGAAGAGAGACAGTCAGAGAAACATCAATGCTTTTTGGCAGTCCGAAGTCAGAATTTTGAAAGCATTCAGAAGCAGCACATGGCAACGTACTCTACAGCAGTTGAACAACACGCATGCTTAGGATTAGGTGCACAGGCCGCTATTTGGCGACGGGATTGGGGAGTCCTTACAGTACGGTGAAGCTGTAGATGATAATGGTAATGCGAGGCCTGCTTTGCTACATTGGGAGCGTGTAAAGGTCACGTGAAGGTTGGCAGATGCCGGCGGGGTAATTATCTGGCTCCTTTACAGGGGACTTCAATAGTTGATGGGTGTCATTGATGGGCCTTCGTGACAGCTGGCCCGACTGCTCAGGAAGAAGTGCGAAAGAGGGTCGAGGAGCTGCTTTGAGATATGCGTGCTTCAGTTTCTTGTCTTCCCCTCATCGCCGTGCTTACGTAGAACAATTTGCAACCAATGACTCCGGAAACCTTCAAGACGGAAGGAGCTTCTGGAAGCGATGGCGGACGCTGCTGGCATCGAGGAACGCGAGAAGACCCTTGCAGATGCAGTCGCTGCCTCGAGAACCTCCCAACCTCTCCGCTTCCCATGTCAGCTTTTCAGAACTGTCTTCGGGCTTAAACCTCAGACGGAACAGTGCGACAACTTCGCATGTGCGGATGTACTGCGCGACCGCCGGCCAAACCAGACAAAGGGTTGCATAATTGGAATGGGTACTTGATGGTTCTTGCATATGTCGGTGAACAAGTTCAGACATCTGTGAAGTCGAGCATGCAGACCCCTGGCATCCCTGGGCATCTGCATACTGCAGACCGTATGGCATTGGCCCGGACTGCTCCAGAATTGGGGAGGGTTGGAAGTGACGCCGAGGTCGCCTACAGCATCCCAGCAGAGTTGCTGAAAAGATTTGCTGCTTGGCTGACATGCGTGCCTCCACACACTCTGTCTGTGTGTGTGTGTGTGTTTGTTTGTGTGTGTGTGTTTGTGTGTTTGTGTGTGTGTGTGTGTTGACTTCGATGCTCGCTTGATTTCTAAACTCTCGGAAGCACGGTGAGCCTTGCTTCTGCCGCGAGAACTCAACTGTCCCTGCTGCCCTAGATCACCTTGCCTGCAGGAAATTGAACTGGAAGAGCTGAAGGCCCTGCACGACGCCATCCGTCACGGAGACCCCGAGGCCTGTTGCTCCAGCGCCATGGTGACAGGTGTTTTGCTGAAGGGCCACCGCCCCTGTGCCGTTTGTAGGTCTTGCGGGAGTGTATCGAGAAGTGCGAAGACCTCGGCATCAAAGTCGTGGAGCTTCTCGAGGCAGCGGCATGGAATCTGCTTCGGATTGCGGAGATTTTGGCGGTAGACAGTTGCTTTTCACTGAAGCTCTCGACTTGCGACAACTGCGCGGAGCATGCCATGGCTGAGGCCAGAGTCCTTTATCGGGATTGGGAGGCGGCCTGCCGGAAGATTGATGTAGAGGCCAGGCTGGGCGCTTCATGCTGGTGGGCGAGAGCTTCTCAAGGAAGCTTCCCGAAGCGTGCCTAGGTCCCAAGCGCGCGGACCAACGCGAACAGACCTCTGATCAAGGTATGCCTTGTCCACGTCAAAAGCCCATCGCGGCTTGTTGGAGCTAGTGCGAATTTGCAAGGAAGACATCCCCGGCGTGATTTGAATCTCCCACACTGAAGATCTTCTGCCGCGCAAGGGCTCGAATTCTAGTTTTGGTTGGTATTTTTTACTGAATAAGTCCAGAGTGTACAGAGGGCTGGAAAAGATTTATCACCCCTGCATTGTAGAACGCAAACTAGGAGAGCTCGGGGGGAGAGATGAAGGTGATAACGGAGCACGTGGCAGTCCATGGGCTTTCTTGTAAGGTCTCAAGAATCACCGTAGACAGATCTAGACAGAAAGGTCCTCGTCTCTCTAGCACGGATACATGCCACAAAGTTTTCAGGCATCTGTGCAGCGTGTGGAGCCGCTTCGAGCGGCAATAAAGGCGGCCAAGGACACCACCTGCGGATGTGATGTTTCTTCTGTTCGGCTTCACACTTGCTGTAGCGTGTCCTGACAGTGTCCCCGAGGATCTTGGTGTGAACGCGCTGGTGCTGGCTCGTGGGAACGAGCTGCTCAGACATCTCGAGAAGCGCATCCGAATGGAACAGGACCTTCCGAAGAGCGCTGGCTCCCGCAGATTAAGTGTCACTTTCGTTCGGGAATGTGAAAAGACGTGCAAGGTGGGGCCAAGCGCTTGAACTACAAGGGTATTCTTAAGCTGTTCAGAGCTGAGGGTGTTCAGCACGCTGCAAGGAGCTTGGTGAAGCCTTGAAGGCAGCCCGGCATTCAAAGTTGGGCGGCGGCCTGTTGGAGCAGGTTTCACGTTGCTGACATTTGTGTGTTTCGGAACCGGGGACGGGAAGACGAAGGCACTCCTGCAGGCAGCCAAGTGCAGGGGAGTGCGACCTACAGTATGATGTCCCTGAGCGATGCAGGAAGTATCATCGCCATTCGGTGGGGGTGTTCATGCCTGATTCGCTCGTCAACTTTGAACTGAACCTTCTGTGAGTTGAACTTCAGTTGAACTGTTCTGCACAAGGTCCGCAAGCTTGAAATCATTGCTTCGGCCGTGAGAGCTGCTGGCGATGCCGGTGCTCACGCAAACTGTCTGCACAAGTCCACAATGGGAACCTTGAAGTCTCAGGTCCTTATGAGCCACTTCTAGTGAGAAGCCGATGATCTAGTCTGAGTTGAAGAGTGCCTGTATGCGTCTGCTGCATGAGAGATCGGGGAATATGCCCGGCAGCAACAGCCGGAGCTGCCACGACGAAGTGATCAGACGCATGATCCTGAACCTGTCTCAGGACCATTCGCTCGTGACCAGATCCCATGACATGCTGGAGGCACGCGAACTCGAATGCATCATCGAGCTTGTTCGCATCACAGCTTTCCAGCACACGATGTCGCTTTAGAAGTTGCTTGAGGTACTGCAGACAAAGCGAGACAAGCTGCAAGCTGCTTCAGAGCGCGCGGCTTCTCGGACATGCAAGAAGTCGCACCCTGATACCCTGCTTCCCGAACAACCACCTGTGGCTGTGCATAATTCGACTGCATTGCTCCGAGAGGAATTGCACCTCATGCATGAGACGCTGAACACGGTGGTCCAGTCACCTGCACTCCCCGACAGCGAGACATCCAGAGCGTTTCTCAAGCTGCCACATTACCGCAAGCAGCACGAGCAGTCATTCGCCGCTCTTTGGAGTTCGTAGATTCGGCAGTCCTGCCTGAATGTATCGTGCCTTCCTTTCCTGACCGGAAGCAAAGGCGGGCTTTGCGCAAGAAGGAGCAGATTCAGATCGTGAGCAGACTGAAGCTGGCTCAGGAGATCCTCCGTCTGAGTCTGCTGATTGCGGTAACAAATGCTGAAACGTGAAATTTCAGTCCTCAAGGTCGGGCCGTTGTTTGGATCACCGTGTTAAGTTCGTGACGGGAGCATAGTCCACAGCCTCGGCCTCGTGTGCATGACATTTGGGTCGCAAGGAGTGGGGCTGCATTTGTTGGGCGATAATCCTGCTGTAAGTCGAAGGCTTGCAAATGCTTGTTACTACTAGTAACACTAGTATCTAGTACAACTACTGCTACTGCTACTACAACACTACTACTACTACTACTACTACTACTGCTACTACTGCTACGACGACTACTACTACTACTACTACTGCGAAGTGGGTGACAAAACTACTACTACTACTACTACTACTACTACTATAACTACTAACGACTAACGACTAACTACTAACTACTAACTACTGACTACTAATTACTAACTACTAACTACTAACTACTAACTACTAACTTCTAACTACTAACTACTAACTACTAACTACTAACTACTACTACAGCAGCAGCAGCAGCAGCAGCAGTTGTTGTAAATGCCCGACCTGAGTTGCGCACCCGTCTGCATCCATCCATCCCTCCCTCCCTCCCTCCATCCATCCATCCTGCACCCTAGTACTTGCCGTAAAGCTGCTTGCCGTAAACCCCAAAGCCCCAAACCCAACAGTCCTCTAGGAGCCCGTCTAGGGTTTAGCGCCGAGGGTTCAGAGCTTAGAGGGCCCTGCCCCAGTGCTCTGAGGCACTAATTGGGCTATGGCGCCGTATCTCTTCGCCAAGGGCTTCACATCCGAGGCCTTGGCGGAGGATTCTGGCACATAGTGTGTTTTCAAGGGCTTCTTTTAGAGTTCCTTGAAGGTTTCCATAAAAGTTTAGGGTTATAAAGGGGCTTTATTTGGGGTATAGTATCGTACGGTTATGATTCGAAACCGAAGTCATAGCCTTAGAGACTATGCAGGCCTTACAGTGCACACAGGAGTTTCAACGGTTTCTTTGCAGCTCCCGTAAGGCTTCTACAATGGTTACAGGGTGCCTTTTGGGATTTGAGAATTTACTATTCGCGATTATTCACTATTTTTTTGTCGCTTTATTTGGAGGGGCTCTGAAACTTCACAAATGAAGCTGAAGCGAGTAAGGGCTATATGGGCTTTTCACGGATGTTCATAGGTTTCTACATCTCATGAGTGATTGCACGGCGCCAGGGTTGTGGCGAGTGCATTTAAATTGTAAGGCTGCCTTGGGAGTTTTGTTGGATGTTAAATTTGTTGTCTTTTTGGGGGGGGGGGGGGTGACTTTCTTAGCGGTGGTAATAGTTCAGGAACCCCCCTGTGTGTGGGGATTGTTCTAAATTGTAGCTCCTTAAATGGTCCCATGATAGCAATTGCACCCGTTCCTAAGCCCTAAACCCTTAAACCCTTGTAATTCAGAGTTTAGGGCGAGGGGACGTGCAGAAGTGCAAATTCAGCTTCTGGGGCAGAGTTCAGGGCTTAGCGATCGGAGGTTGGACCTAGGCTGTCGACTTTGGGTAGTAGTGGTATCAGTGGTGGTAGCAGGAGTAGGTGTAACAGTGGTATTAGTAGTAGTAGTAGTAGTAGAAGAAGAAGAAGCAGTCGGAGTAGCTGTAGGAGTAGCCGTAGGAGTAGGAGCAGGAACATGAGTAGCAGCATGAGTAGGGGTAGCGGCAGCGCGGTATGTGAGACCCAAGCCCTGAGCTCCGAAACTCCGAGCCCTAAACCTGCTAGCCTAAACCGGTTCGAGCCCTTAACACTGAGCCCTACACCCTAATGGTCTATAGGAGTTTAGGGTTTAGGGGGGGGCCTAATCCCTAAACCGCATGTTTGAAGCGAAGCCCCTCGGCCAGGAACTCTTGGGACAAGTGCTTGATCCTGCCACTCTTACCCCGGAGTTTTTGGCGAACAACTTCAACGGAGGTGCTCAGCCCCAAAACTTAAACCTTAAGCCCTAAACCCTAAACCCTAAGCCCCAAGCCCTATAAACCCTAAGCCCTAAACCCTTAACCCTAAGCCCTAAACCCTAAAAGTCCTAAGCCCTAGGCCCTAAACACTAAAAATCCTAAGCCCTAAGCCCTTAGGGTCTTGTGGGCAGAGGTTGGTGTTGAGAGCGTTGGGTCTTGGGTCTTGGGAGAGAGTTGACTGAAGAGTTTGGGATGAAGGGTCTTGGCTCCAGGGGTTTCGGGGTTTTAAGGCTTTAGGGCTTAGGGTTTCATAGAGGGGTTTAGGAATTTAGGGTTTAATGGAAGGGTTTAGTTGGATAAGGATTTGGGAGTCTGAGCGTACTGGTTGGCTTACCGATTGTTTTCGGGTTTGGATCGTATGGCATTTACCAGGCAGTTTTTGTTTTGCTGCGTTGAGTCTAACCTATCGAGCAGCCAAAGGTCCCACACCTTTCGGCCGTGATCCGCATCTCCATACTTAACCGCAGCTACCCACCCCGGAACCCCAAACCCTCAACCTGAAAACCACGAAACCGTGAATTCAAGTCCTTTGTTCTTTTCCCTTGTATATATTGTCATGATTATAGCTATTACTACTATGCTTATGATTATGATAAATACTATTATATTACTATTTTAGTTTTTTTATGATTGTTTTTATGTTTTAGTATCTTGCATCATACTAGGGTCTACTGGACAGCTCAGGCTCTAGGATTCAGCACAGTGTTCTTTAGGAGCTCTCTCATTTTCTCGTGTGTTTTTCAGCCTGTTTACCCATTCAGCAAGCACGTTCTCGTTATCTTGGGTCAAAGGGGCCGAGGCTTTGAGTAATGTAGGAATCTCATGAAGAAACCCTGGGTCTTTATTAGGGTTCTTTATATGGATCCAAATAGTTTGGGGCTATAGGGCCAAGGTTTCTGAATCAGGTTCCTACACTACTGGTATCCTTGTCGCGAGCGGTTGGCCAGTCACGGCAGATCCCGAACTCCGCCGACGCGCGCCGGGCACGCCGGAAGAGCGACGGAACGGAAGACTACGCTGCTGGACATGGCAACGTCTAGCGCAAGCTTATGCTGGGCTCGTTTGCCGTCCGACGACATTTCATATATTTTCATATGGTCATAGCTCTGATACATGTCACAAGCCCATGCTAGCGCTGCACGTAGCCTCTCGTCATCTGTGCCGGATTGTACCATGTGTCCAGCATATAGCATGCGTTATCTCAGCTGCTGCCCCTGTGTCGGATCCAACAGCACGGGTCTTTTTTCCGCAGTGCACTGTTCGCATTCTTGAGAAACCCCCTGTGATTGGCAGCACGTAAAACCTTTTTGCCCCAAATACACTGCCTGCCCCACAACCTGGCTTGGTTGTCGTCCAACATTTTCCAACTTGTCGAACGCGAGCTACTCTGGCAGGGTCCCGGGCTCCACGGAGCTTTGTCAACGGTTGGCGCAGGCGCTTTCCAATCAAAAAAAGGCGTCCGTCTCCGGCGAGCTGAGCGACCTGCGGCGGGAGAAAGCGGTCGCAAGCTTCGCAGACCCACTCAGACGAGTAGAGGATGTCTTCCGTTCTTGCTTACACTACCCTAAACCATAAACCTTAAACTTTAACGCCAAATCCTAAACCGAAAAGCTTAAATTTAAACGGGCCCGGAGTTTTTTTTTTC
>CAJNJA010006943.1:737-43281 GCA_905231915.1 Symbiodinium necroappetens
CGCGCCATTTCATTGCGGCTTTCATGGCGCTGGAGGTAAGCCACGTATTTTTTCCCCCCTTGTTTGGAAAGGGCCTTGCCGGTCTCTGTGTCCATGTACTTCCCCTCCTTGGTTTTCTCAATCACCTTGCCGATCCAGGCATCCAGTGGATCGGGATCATAGAGAAGCACCACTCCTTTGCGGGTGCGGAAGCCTGTTAGCTCGCTCAGTGGTCTGGCTGAGGTCGGGCTGCTTCCCCCCCGACACGTCTGGGCAGTACTTGTGGAAGGGCTTCCCCGTTGTTCTCGCGGTGGACTTCTACTCCGGGCTTTCGGTGAGGCTGTGGCTGCTGAAGTCACCCCGTATAGTCTGCATGCTGGGTCGGTGCGGTCGTGTATTTTCCGCATCCCCACCGTGCACACTCCTGAAGCAAGCCTGCACAGCTTGCAGTCCCCCATCGTGATCGTCACTATGTCGCGGTCGATGCCCAATATCACGACCGTTAAGATGGTATACTCCCCCGCCCAGCGAGCTGGTACTGCGAGCACACTGTCTTGAGGAGCGAACAGGCCTGCAGCTCGGAATGGGCCGCCCCCCTTTCCGCAAGAAAGTTGTCGGAGAGGAACTTGCAGTGCCTATGTCCCCGTCAGAGTCAAAGTTATCACGGACTTGCCTTTGAGGACGATGGCTCACGAACTACCCCCGGTTTGGGCCACTGGAACCGAACAGCGACAGCGGTTGGCCTCAAGCCTCCCCCCGCCCAGGGCACGTCCACCCAATGAGAAAGCTGGGGACAGCCAGCTAACTCAGAGGGCCGGCCTTAGGCGCCCCCCCAGGGGAGAGCGGCGGGTCGACTTGAGCCAAAATGGCTACGGTTGGGCTCTCTCTCTCTCTCTCTGTCTCCCTCCGGCTCTCTCCAGCCTCTATAGCAACTAAGGTAAGAAGTCGACTCACCACTCATGGACACGCAGCCCACCCTTCAAAATGTTCACTTCGTGACCCCGGCCAGGGACGCACCGGGCTCGGGAGCACCGTGGTGGGCCTGAGAAAGTGGTCAAATAAATGGACAGGCAGCTCCGCATTACTCCGTCATGCCTTTTGCCTTTACAGCAGTAAACGAAGTTCAGGGTGGTTTCGATTCGAGGTGCGATCACAGCATTCCTAAAGTGAGCACGGAACAGCGCTCACGCAAGAAAAGTACCTAAACAAGGACTGTGGCCGAAGCGACAACACTCGCCTGGCGTCTCAAATCCTCGTTGCCAATAAGTTTGCCGCGGCAGAGCTGTGTGCCGCTTGCTCAATATTATCCAATGCTTCTCCAACTGCACACCAAAACTCATGCACGTAATTGCACCAAAAGGCAAGAGCAAAGTAACATCAGTTCTTGCGTTTGGGGTATAGTCCATCTCGTGCGGCGAGCCTCGCGTTGCAATGGCAGTCGTCTGAACGGTGGCACCTCTCAGCGGAGCAGAAACGAAAACGCATGGACCGCCCAGACACTTCTACTCATGTGGTGCTTAAGGATGCTCGGATGACTGCTGTCGACAATGCGACAGACGAGCATCACGAGATCAGCATTTAAAAGTCGACACACTGCCCTGCTGCCCTTCTGCTGCTACTCTAGCTTTGAAAAGTGGCAGACATTCCGAGTGAGCAGTGGAGTTTCCAGCCTCGCTTTCTCGCTCCATGGGCGTTAGGTCGTCATCACCTGCGTGTCAACAGATTTCGACAGCTACCCCTTCTCAGGACGGTGTCGGGATCCAGCAGAAATTTTCTGGCAAGTCAGGTTGCTATTTGCCGGAACTTTTGGCACGCTTCAAAATGGCTGCTGCATGCTGGCGCTGCTTCCTGCCTTACCACACAAACACTGCACAGCTTTGCCTGGCGCCGGCGCTCCATGCTCAGCTTCCATCCTGAACGCTGTTGGCGCTTGTTCAGACACTAATGACACACACGCAAACACAAACACAAACACACACACACACACCCACACCCACACCCACACCCACACCCACACCCACACCCACACCCACACCCACACCCACACACACACAACCCCTCCACACATGTTGGCATGTTGCTCTATATACAAAAGAGAACGTGCAAAAGTGTTTTGCTAACACGGGAAGTCAGGTGCCTGTACAGTCTGTCACGACATCCCTGAAACAACATCTATTTGCTGTTTTTGACGTTTAGCTAACATGCATCAGTAAGCTGGAAAACTTGGCCGGTGGAAACCAAACGTCTTCAATTCCTTCAGAAGGTTCCCAGATTGTTGCTAGTGCAACGGTCTGCTAATACGGAGGCACTTCATGGCTCGCAACCTCTTGTTGATACAGCCACGTCCTTCAGACACAGCTGGGCCTCTGAGCAGTTTATGGGGCATGGGCATCTGTGCAAGCACAGGCCCCGGAAGCACGTTTCCGTCTGCGTGTGGCCAAACACTTCAAAATCGGAATGCGCAGGCGCAGGCGTCATCCCTCGTGTAATTTCTCCAAGGCGTTGAACAGTCGAGATCAGGGCCCGGCGAATCTGGAACTATCGTTTTTAGGACTGGCCTCTTATGGCCAAAGCTTGAAAATCCCAAGCTTCAGCTGAAGTGCAACATGCGATGCTTTGGGGACAGTGCCTTGTCCCGGGAGGGCTCAGCGTGGCCGCTTCAGCCTTGACAAGCTTTGCAGAGTCGGAAGCTTACCACGCCTGTTCCTACACCTATGAATGACAAGTGAGATGGTTGCAGAAATGTCTGAGGCCTTGACATCCTTGGTCTTGGCGGCCTTTGCCGCATTGCGCAGCGAGCCAAGCTTGCCTTTGCCTGCATTCTATGCTCTTCCTCCAAGTTGCATGAAACGAATGCTACACTGGCCCAGATACAGGCCAGCGGACGAGTATGACCTGAATTTGGCAGCTAGGTCCTCTCGTGTTTTGACGTGTCAATGTTACCAGGGCGGAGATGTCCACGGCACTTGTAAAAACGTCGTGCCTCGGGGGTCTGCGAGCTTGGAGCCACCTCAGGCTTCGGGGACTGGTCAAATTCGGCGTACTGCTTGGGTGCAAATGCGGTCGGGATGCTTCTGCTGGCCTTGGATGAAACGTCCTGCAAAAAGCCACAGGAAAATGAATGCCAACATTATCTCATACCCTTTGAAAGACACAGCACAATACCCTCACCGACAACCGATGATCATGACACACAAATACAGCCGTCCTGATTGGGAAAGAACTGCACAGTGCCATCTGGAAGGAGAGTTGGCCGCTGCCATGTAGTGTCCTGCTCAGTCATTTTAACACTGATGTCAAAAGCATCGGCTTCGTTGAGGCGACCATTTCAGACCTTTAGCGGGCAGCAGCTCGTGGCACAACATGGCGGGTAGTTGGGTTTGATATGACATGCATTGGGCCACAATGTGTGGGGTCTGATAAGGCGTCCGTGCCAAAAGGTCCGAAATGGGTCGTGAACCAGGTCAATTTCAAGCCCCAACCTCTGGCTGCTCCAACAGACTGTGGCTGTTGACCACAAGCGGCTTATATCTGACTGCTGACTCTTCCATCAACTGGAGCCGGCAGCACGCCAGTCTGCGAGAACACATAGTAGACACGGCCTGTATATCACACGCGCGAGCCACAGAGCAGTACATTTATCCCGTCCACCAGCTGCTGTCTTCCCATTACGCAGACTGCAGATTGGGGCTGTGAGGGTCACGGGAATTTAGGCTGACTCTCTTGAGGGAGGCTTCTGGTCTGTCACGGGCTGGGCTGCTTTGCTAAGAGCGGCAAATGACCCAACCGATGCCGCGAACCTTAGCCATAGTACACATCGTCAAAGGCAAGTCGTCGATTGGCACGTGATCAAACTTCCGAAATGTCGCGAGCCTCCATGTTCCTCTGAGACATACTCCTCCCAACCAGGAGGCAGGTCACCAACCTCCAGGGTCAAATCGAATAGAGCAGGCTGAAACGAAACACTATGCACGAATGAGACACGGAAGCTTGGTGGACTGTGACTGACACGTGCGACCGTGTTCTCAAGAAGACGCGGCCTTGGACGTATACAGCGCTGCTTCCAGCGCTGCCTCGCGAGCCCGCCAGGTCCGACTCTCAAGTTGCCAGGTGACGTTCCAACAAGGAAATCG
This sequence comes from Symbiodinium necroappetens, assembly GCA_905231915.1. NCBI lineage: Eukaryota > Dinophyceae > Suessiales > Symbiodiniaceae > Symbiodinium > Symbiodinium necroappetens. Next base: position 4,850 of record CAJNJA010006943.1, read on the forward strand.
AGCAAGGCTGCAAAAAGGACGAAGAGGCCAGAACAAAAAATCCAAGAAATCTGGGGTATCGCAAAATCTGTTCATTGACCGGCCTGCGCCTTGTCCTGGGCATCGATCTCCTGCAACAGCCATGGTCGTACAGTTTCATCAAAGGTCTATGCTATGCAAAATGTCCATACTGCTTGACCGTACGTAAGCCGGTATCATCCATGCCAAAATCTGCAGTTCGAGCCGACCCCCCTTCAATTCTGCAAACTTGTCAGCTGCATTGCATAAGACCATAGGAAAAGTCAGGCAAAGGACGAGGGGATTCAGGAAAACGAGCTCCAGATGTCGTCGGGCCATGAACATAGCGGGACATCACTACGAAACTCCCTCTTCTGTTGCCAGGAGATTTCACCAATGCAACCTGAAATCCTCCGAAGGATTTAAGTGTAAAGAATCCACAAACTTGCACATCACGTGCCCGCCTCCAGACCCTGTGCTGGCATCACCGGCCCAGTTCCAGGCCTTGGCCGACTGCTCAGCGCTGTGAGATCTGTGAAAACAGCTTCATGGAGAACACAGGCCATTCCAAGTTCTATGATCTGACCGGGGAGCCTTTGATCTTACACAACACACTTTCAAGCCGCCTGCCAATGAGGTTTTAACTTTCCACTGCCTGCTGTTTGAGCTCCATGCGCGTCCCCAGTGCGCACGGCCGCATCCTGTGTGAACATGAGAAACATCCCGCGAAGATACGGTTCGAAGAATCGGTGAGTCGGGAACTAGCCACAAGAAACCAAACGGACTCGGAGTGCTGCTTCGACAGCACATCGCCATTTCACCAGAGTCTTTTGTAGCTCCGTCCCCGTCCAGGAAGGGGTGGGTAGTATCATGCCATGACGGTATGCTTAGGAGCCCAGTCGAAATCTTCCAGCTTCAGTTTTCGATGATTCGGTAGGTGCTGGTGATGCTCTACCGAACCTTACTGACAGAGAATGAGACGAAACGAAGTATCTGTCTGCAACACCGAAGCTCGCTGCAAGCCTCATGAAAGGCGTGATTATTCGATGCAATCCTGCAACATGTTGCTTGTAACGCATTGGGAAAGAGCTTGGATTGTTGTTGCCCGTCGGTGGGCATCCGTTGTCTTAAGCGACTCGCCAGGAAAAAGCCGTGCTGACAACACACTGGCCGAGCTTCGCTTTGCCACTTGGCACATGAAATGCAACGGCACCAAGGCATATGCGATCTATTATCGGGATGCTACATTCTCAGACTGGACGACAACGAAGCTTCGCCATCTCTGAGCACTTGCACCTGGATTTGCCTCTGCTCCTCGTTGTTGGCCGTGCCGTGCAACCTTGGAACCGCTAAGCTGTCACAGCTCCGTGTCAGGAGTCTTAGCAGGGTCTTGCCATGCAGACTCATCACTGAAGTCGTCTCGGTTCTGCGCCGTGACAGCGGAGGTCCATCTAAGTAGGGATCCCTGCGAGGCACCGCTTCGCGCTCAGATCATAAAAGGCTGCGAGCTGCGATCGGACCAGCAAACACGTAGAACATCTTGTGAGAATCCTTCAATTTAGACCTGATAAGCTAAATAAAGACTAGCCAGAACCCCTGGCTATGTTTGAAACGGTGCCTGTGCGATGGTATCCGTGAGCTCTGACCACTTGCATCTGCATGGTGGTCCCTGTAGCTGACCTGCCCAGACAGGGAGCCTCAACCTTGCTGACATCTTTCGTCTTCCTTCAGAAAATCAAGCTCAACGGCTGCTTCCCTCAGCATCCGCCAAAGACCGTGGTACCCGCAAAGATGCTCTGGAGCTATCTGGAGCTTCTGTGAGCCCCTCACCGAATCTCACCGAACTGGGATGCTAAGCGCATCGCTACAGTGGCAGGGCAGTGCAGCTTCGCAGCGCAGCGGCGGCCTCTTGGTCCTGGAGCGCCTCCACGGCACCCTTGTCTTGCCAGGCCTCGAAAGAAGCGATGAGCACGAAGCTCAGGTCACAGGCAGACACCTTCTACACAGGGCGTCTCGAAAGGTCCCACATGGTCCCATACTACGCCGGCTCAGGCGTTCCGTGCGCGCTTGCTGCATGGGACAGCACCTCGGAGCCTTGCCGCTTTCCGGTTCATGCTGTCTGGCTGGTTCTGGCTCGCTGCCAGGCCTCGCTTCAAGAGCAGTCGACAGGCCGAGATACTGGCACAACGCCACCACATCTAAGCTGCAATGGAGCCAGAGGGGTCTGGTCTAGAAGTTCAGACAAGTGGCTTCGCTGTTCTTTAACATATTGGATTTTGTCCAGCTGATCCTTCAGTTCACGGATTGTGCAGCTGAATCCCAAGTGGATGAAAAACGAATTGCATAACAGTCCTTGTCATTCATGGAGTCAACAAACCTTTCAGGCGCTGGCGACATGTTTGTTGCCGAAGTCTAGATCCGTCTAGATCCGTAATTATGCAAGACGAAGAAGAGCTTGCCTCTCATAGGTTGTGTCACGATCTCCAGAACGCCTCGGCAGGCACCCTCCCAGACTTGCATGAGCGGTAAGAAGGGTGTCGGCTACGCTCGTCCCTGGCGGGACGTGCTCGGCCCCACTTGCGAGTGCTGGATCCGATTCCCAGTTGCAACGCTTAAACGATATGGGGTTGTGTTCTGTCGGATGCACGGCCGTTCAACCTGCAGGGAGCTGCATGACACGCACGAGAGCCTCAGGCACCCGCATCTTGATCAATTCTCGCGTCTGCGCAAGTCATGCCATGTTAAAGCAATAGTTGGCAATAATCAACGCGTTACCCATGAGCTAATGGGACTGGGAAGCTGCTTGCAAGAAATACACGAGGAGATTTATACTAGCATAAAACCGGCTTGTGTGCGAAGTATCTGGAAATGTTGCAACCGTGGGTTGCGATGAAATGGACTGTCAGGAGTCTACAGCAAGGTCTGTGTGGCTGCTTCCGCCAAACCATCATTCGAAAAGTCATGCTTGGATCGGTTGTATCTTTCGGGATGTACTGAGGGGATTGCGAGTGCAGTCAACGACACTCCAAGTCGAGGGGTTTGTTTAGCTCGCCTACATCTTTCTCATTTAGTCGGCCTACCGTATTCCGTATTCAGGAGACATTCGTACACAAGTAAGGTTCAACTAATATTTATTCGGACTTATTATGCGTAAAACTATCTAGCTGTGATGCGGTATTCTTGGCTAGCTGGAAAGTGGAAACTACATAGCAGATGCTCAACAAAGCAAAATCCGAACATTGCTGCAGGGCCAAACGATTTCTGGAATTGCTAGCAAAGGTGGTAGTGGAGGGGGTAGTGGTGGCAGTAGTGGTAGTTGTGGTAGTGAAGGAAGGGGTGGGGTAGTGGTGAGGGGTGGTAGTGGTGATAAGTAGGTGGCAGCAGTGCTCGGAGGTGGCGGAGGTGGCGGCGGTGGTGGTCTTGGTCTTGGTAGTAGCCGTGGCAGCAGCAGCAGTCGCAGTAGCAGAAGGAGCAGCAGTAGCAGCAGCAGGAGCAGGAGCAGCAGCAGCAGCAGCAGCAGGGGCAGGAGCAGGAGCAGCAGCAGCAGCAGCAGGAGCAGGAGCAGGAGCAGGAGGAGGAGCAGTAGCGGTTGTACTGGTAGTGGCGGTGGTGGTAGCTGTAGTAGTAGGAGTAGGAGTAGGGATAGGAGCAGGAGAAGGAGCAGGAGTACTAGTACTAGTACTAGTACTAGCACTAGCACTAGCACTAGCACTAGTAGAGTAGTAGCAGTAGAGTGGCAGGAGCAGGAGCAGGAGTAACAGTTCATGTTGTAGTTTCAGTTGTAATCGTTGTTGCACTGAAAGCAGAAGTCTCTGAGCGGCTCAGGCACTGTCGGTGCTGCAATTCCGCCTCAACCGAGAAGAAAAGCTCGGAGCCCTTGAGCGCTTTCACGCAGCAGAAGGTCCAGATGATGCGGTCGATCCTCGGCACTTGGGTAGTTCGAACCTTTTTATTCTCGTGTTTGTCCCGATGAATGCAGAGTTTATGGCTTATGGATCGAGATCGGAATTCACAGGGGGCTGCCCAAAAGGAGGATTTGTGACAGACCACTGTGGTGCATTGCTGCGGCAAAATTTCTGAACGGCGCCCGTCGTGAAACGAATGTTTTGTGCAAGACAGCTCGCACTTGGGCACTAGGTCTCCGGCCACAGCATCTTTGTCTGATACCAAAAATCTCCGGTCAGAACATTCCAAGTAATGGGCTCCTGGAGCAGAAAGTCTCAGGTGCAGCTGTCGATTCATGAAAACCTCGAGAATGGAATGATCACAAATGATGATTCTGATGCTTTTTCTGCCAATGCCTGCGCCTTCTTTGAAATACCAAACCCCTGCCCTCCCCGCTCCGGAGGTGGTAATCGGCCGCGACGCAGGCCTTGGTACTTATGAGCATCGCAAAGGCCAACACTGCTTGTAAAACTGTAAAGCCTGTGATCGGTAACCACAATGCATCATCCGAATGTGTGTATTGTCGGCTTTACGTGTTTTCGGGGTTGCTGCAGCCACGAAGTTGAGTAACACTGCAAGTCTAAGGTGACGCAGCGGCGAAGGTGATCTCTCTTGCTATCGGACATCATCGCAGCACAAAGCAAGGCCCTAACGCTCCCGCCACTTCCGCTCCCAGGGCAAGTATAGGAGCTTCATGAGCTGCTTCTCCGACGGCCAGAAGGTCCTAGGACTTCTCAAAGAACTGGCAAACCCAACTTCTTCCAGAGGCCCTGCAACTTGCAGCAAAATGCGACTGCACATGGCTCGGCGACCTACCCCTAAGAAAAGACTTCTGGATCAATATGACTTCGTCGAGAGCGGTAACAACAAAGTAGTTAGGGCCCAGGGTGCCCGGCACATCAGCACGGTAAGCCCACACCAGAAGGGTCACCCAGCCTAGGCCAGACGCCACGACGACTGACACCAGCCACTGAGCGCTACATCTAAATGCACAAGCAGTCGTAAAGGGAAGTTTGGAGTCCAAACCGTGCGCAAGTTGTTCGGCCAAACACTACCTGGTCTTGAAAGCTTTGCACGGTCGAACCACTTTTCCTCCTTCAGCCTCTTGCGAATCATGTGAGTCACTGCACAAGTCAGCGCAGAAAGGCGGGATGACCAGATTTTCCACCTCCTGCAAGAAGTACATCGGTGCATGTGCGAACATGTTGATTGAACTGGAATTTTGCCCCGCTGTCATTCAAGCCACCTGTTAGGACCACCCTGACCAATGCCGATAACCTGGTCGGTCACTTAGGTTCCCGTTTCATTCAGTGACAGATGGCATGCTGCCGTTGTTGTCCTCGTGCATGTCGCGGAGCAGCGGGTCAAAAGGATGCTTCACTTCACCTTGACCTCAGAGTCCTGGAATTGTTCCGTTGATGCAATCCCAGAACATCAGGTAGAAGTTCAACCAAGCGGCCATGCTATCATCTAATGGCAGGCTGATGCTCGAGGCGTGCAAACACAGCCTCGCACAAAAAAACACATTGCCCAAAACGGCAATGTGGACTGTGCTGGAGAAGGCACGCCGGCTCTGCCTGTAGTAGACGTGATGTGCGAACGGTGTCGAATAATCAAGGTCACCTCCGGCATGGTGAAATCCCCTGTGAACTGCAACAACTCTTCAGGAAGCAATGTGCGTCCTGTCACATTGCCGTGCTTTTTGTTCTTTGTCAACAGCAACGATTTGGTGAATCATTTGGTATGATGTCCAGCTCCCATGCCAAGAGCAGTGCCGGCACAAACCACACTCAAACGAAACACTGTCGAGTCTGCATTGCACACTTCTCGTGCTTCCATCAACCTGGCCTATGATCGGATGTCCTGCCATCGCGAGATGGAGACGGATCCTGCGACCAGGACTGATTGGCAGCAGGCTCGACAGAAGATGCAGGACATCAGAGGACGCAACACTGCGGCAGTAGAAGCAACCAGCAGCATCAGCACGAACAAGTCAACCATCCCCCGAAAAAGGCAATGCTGCAGCCATCAATGCCACCATTGCTTCCGTCACGTTCGACTTCGTGATCACCATCAGCAATGTTGACATCGTCCTCAGAATCAGTAATCAACCGAATTTAACCCAGATCGTCAGCACCAGCATCGTAATCCGAGCATCGCCATCACCAGCATCGTCATCTTCGCCACTGCCATTCCCACTTGTTGAAACTTCGAAAATTCAAGCACACGTGCGAGACTTGTCTTGCTGCTGAAGCTGCTATTGCAGCAAGAAGCTCAGCGCGCCGTGGTCGAACTGCAGCTTGTGTAAAACGCAGCGACATGCAGCGACGAAAGACTAGTGACTAGCATTCCTCGCCCCAAAAAGCCGTTGTTGCCATTTCCAGCACCGCGCTGTACCTCCCGAGTCAACATTGTGGTGCGGGAGGGGACGCCCACCTGAAAAACGTTACAGGCTGCGTACGCACCTGATCTCATGTTAGTTGTGCGCGACATGCGTGCTCGCAGCTCGCGGCAAGAGCGCACTAGGTTCAAGCCCATGTGAAGCTTTGCGGCATGATGTTCAGCGCGCCCTGATCGAACCACCGCGTGTGTAACAGCAACAATGCAGATGTATACAGCATCGCAGCATCTCGGCACGCTCCTCATCTTCAACGCGATCCCGCTGACGAGGGGTGAGAGCGAAGACGGTGAAACCCGGTGCTGAAGCAGCACATAGCAGCACGGCGGTGCGGGCCGCAAGGCAAAAAACTGCCATCTTGGAGGGAAGCCGGCACGGCAGAAAAATACGCACACTCCGAGTGTGTTCCGTCGTGTTTTACCACGACATGATCAGGCCCTGGATGTCCGCTGTGCGGAAGAACAGCCAGGCCGAGCATGCCCAGCTCGACAGCGGTAGCATTGCAAGAAGAGAATCCGAGGTTGTCTCTGGTTGAGAAAGGCGCAGCAAGGATCTTCGCATTTGTCTCACCCCGTCAGCGCAGAACCATGACTGGCCGAGTTGGCTGCATGTGGGCTGTGAGGAGAATAGCCATGGTCTGTCGCGCCAATCCATTGGGCGTTTTGCTGTTTGACCTTCGCTTAGCGATCACGTGACACACCAGTGGAGTCAAGGACATAAAAAACAAAAGATACCTTGCGAATTCTCCTGCCTCGAACCTCTAAGAACACCTGAAGAACTCGGACAGCGCTGCCAACCTCTCCTGCGTCAATTGGTCGTCCTTCTGCCACCACGCGAAAGACAGTTGCGCCAGCACCATGCAGAGAGTGGGTAGGGCCGGGCACCGATCTGAGAGCTTCCCCTACATGCCCAGATGGCGTCCCCTCGCGAGCATCTTCTGCAAGTGGCACGAGCAGCACATCCCGGGAATGCCTTACGATGCCTTACGCAAGGAGCTACCAGGCGGTCTTGTTGGTGTCCTCGAGAAAGCCGGGCACCGATCCTCAAGGTGAGGCTCGAAGGCCCGGCCCAGCAAAGGGGGACCCACGTGCCCGTCTGAATCATATTCCTCCTTAGAGAACTGGTGTTTTATGCATGAGTTTGGCTAGGGCATTGAGTTGTGGAGACGGACACTCCACAGGAGGGAGTTTCAAAAAATGGAAGACTTTGGAACAGGCGGTGTTCCTCCAGCTGGCTGCGCATGGATGATAGCCGGTTGGACCCACCGCCTGACGGTTGATGACCCGACAATTTTGCCCAACGAAGCTTGATCGCGCATTTTAAACCACAGAAGAACTAAACAGAAAAGGCGGCAACAGGGGCTGGACACCTGTAGGGGCTTCCAACATCTTTCAGCGACGCGGTGCTCCAGTCCCTTTTGCTGTTCTGCAAGAGTGCGTACCATGCGTACTCGACGAAGCCCAAGGGCTCGAAGGCACATTTGTCACCTGTCCTTCAAAAACGCACAACGAGAGCTTGGCGAAGGGATTCGGGTTGCGGCAGTCAGACGATTTCGGAAAACACCTGCAGCACTCACGCATGTCTCAAACGAGATCGCGGGCCTTCCCGGAAAAACGACAACTAACGGTAACTAACGATCAACCACAGCTGTGCCCCAAGACATCGCTAGCACACAGTGCCGCACTGTTGACAAAGATTCTGAGGATTGCAAACTGTGGCAAGCCTGGTCTGACTGAACCTGATCTGCCCAATGAGAATAGCATTGCGTTAAATTCAGTCGGCGCCCCAACATCTGCTACAGAGGCTGGTGCGAAAATTGCTTCACCGTTCAGAGCGAAACACGGCTGCTGCCAGAGGCGGCTGCGTCACTATGTCCGTGGCACCACAACAGCTCTGCAGTCCAGCCCAGCGATTGTTTATGCAACTGAACCGGGCCATTCAGTGTAATTGCAGGACGTATCGGACTAGTGCATGTAATGTAGCACCAACAGCCACAACGGAAAGCTCGAACGGCTCATGAGGGCCACAAGCTCTAAGTAGGGAGACTAAGGCTCATGCTGGTGTGTGCGCCCCGTCTGAGGCGAGATCTCAACCATCGACACAGCAAAGGGCCGTGCCTGGGAAGGTTCGGGCTTCGGCCGTCTGGATTGGTAAGGCCGGTCTTGCTGTGGGAGTCGGGTTCTGCCTCTCGTTACTGCTGCCAGGCTTCGGCAGCCCAGCTGCCGAAACGAAGCACCTGCTCGTGTTTGGCCCTGTGTATAGATGCAAGGTGGTCGCACCAACACAGATTGTGTGATAACGACAATTTCGGCAGCCTTGACGATGGTTTCAGCAGCCTTGCCCTGCAGCGGCTCGGAAAGAGCACATTCGTGAGGCCACGATGGATGCCCGAAGACAACAGCATGATAGACCTCAGAATCTGATGTCACCGCAGAGACTTCCCGCGTGGTCGAGGGCATCTACACGCACTCGTCAATGAACCTAAGCCACGGCTGCCTCAGCTCGAACGGCGATGCATATGTTTAGAGAACGCAGGCACGTAGGAACAAGCTCCCGCACTAGGCATCAAGAAGCACAGAAACAAATGAAACATGCTTGGCCAGCAGTACGCACAAAATCAAACTTCAAAGAGGATGCATGCCTGCATGGCGCTTCCATCGATTGATCACTCTAGCAGGAGCGCTGCTGACACACGCAAGCGTACAGCAACAGATTGTTTGTCCATCCAACCCCGACGTTCACTATTTTGTGTGGATTGACACTAGAACCAACACAGCAAATATCCTTCACGCATTATCAGGGACTCATGTCTCCACTCAGCCCGACACCGAAAAAACCTTGAAGGCAGAATGGGTGCGCGCCCTCAACCTTTCCAAACGGTCGAAACGAGCCAAGCCACTTTCTTGACCTGCAATGCAGCACAGAGTGCTATGGGGACTAAGTAGCGGATAGATCAGCAGCAGGTGGTAGAGCAGCTGGAGCAAGATTCGCGCAAATATGCTAGGTTGTCGCTGTTGCATCTTGTTCTGAAAGGACAATCCTCGTAGCTTCTCGCTCTCGCGCCTGACGTTTGGAAAACCAGCTCAGGCTTTGCCGCGCAGCATCGCGGTTCAGCGCAGGGAGCAAAACACCTGGCACCGGGAAGCGAGATTCGGAAATGCGGAAGCGTAAATGCGGAAGCGTCTTCGCAGGAGAATGCATGTTGTTCGGGCACGAGGCGGCTAAACCCTTCGTCGGCCAGGTTGACGCACCGGCTGGTCTGTTGAGCCTGAGGTGCCATAATCGAGTCGATGACAGAGGCGGGGGGATTCATGACCATAAGCGCCCGGAGGTGCAAGGACAAGTGAGGCATCTCCGCTTCATTCCGAAACCTAGAAAAACTTGAGGACTCCGACAGCGCCCTTTGATGCCCCACATCCTCGCCATCCCTCGCCGGCCTCGCACCCAATCCATGAGTGGCAAGTCCTTCGGGAGCCGCTTCCTGAGAGGCTGTCTATATTCATGCACCCAGCGCCAGATTCGTTCTTTGGTGTGTCCTACTTCAATGATCACGGCAACGGCGCTCGGGATGTGTAGATCGACTTGCAGACTTGATGTTGCTCTAGGCAAGAAGTCGAACTTGATCATGTGCAAACACTAAACTGTTGCTGCAAGGGTCTTGTGGTACAGCAGCCTGTTGAAGGGCCTGTGCAATGCCTCGTGTTGGGGGACTCGTGCATTCTGTACAATCGAAGCTCTTCGGCCACCAAGCCACTACGAAGCCATGGCCTCGGCTCGCCCACACCTCGTCGTAGGATACTCTTCAGGGCGGCTGCTGTCTGTCGCTCTCTACAACTCTTCCGGCAGCCATGCCTTTTAATTATAGTTGACCTTGCCGTGCGACTTGTAAGAGCAACTTAAGCCTTCCTGGGCACACGGCGGCGGTGATGGGTCGGCAGAGGTTGCCCTCTCCTCGCCGCCCGTGAAGTCGTCACCAGTTCGTGGGCGCCATGAGGTCAAAGGCCGTGTCGCCGATGCCCATAAGGATCGACGCAGCCTGGTTGATGACCTCGTCGGACCCTGCGGCGGTAGTCTCACCCGCTCGCCGTGAGCATCGGTGCCCAGCCACACTGCTGGCGGAGAGGAGCCCGAAGCCAGCGCCGATTCGGCCGCCATCCGATCGATGTTGCGAAGCAGGTCTGCGACATGGTGTCCGGGTTCCACTGCACCTGGCCCGACCAAGCAGACGGCACCGCCCCCGTACTGGTCACCTCAATATCCGCTGTCGTCCTGGCAAGGAAAAGGCCCGTCATGTGCGTCGTCACCTCTGCGGGGTGGGCGGCGTCATGGGCGGCGTCATTCATAGTCATCACCGCCATGGGCTCCATCAGCACCGTGCGATCCTCCATAGTATTCCATCATCATCTGCGCCGCCAAGGCCGACCAGGCCGGGTATCCACCCGGGCGTCCAACCCGCAGCACCTCGCGAATGCCCTCTACGGCGACATGAATGCCACGATCTGGTACTGGGGCGGGCTTCATTGGCACGGGAGAGATTCGGCGCGACCAACTCCAGACATAGCGTCGAGGAATGAAAGCTAAGAGAAAAGCTAACGCCGCTCGGGCCAGAGTGCTGGCGGCGTTCGCCGTTACCGCACGTTTCTGCGCACACACGTGTGCTACATAAAAACAAGCACGTGCCGGCTGAGGCCGTGGACATGGATGAGACTGCAGGTAGGTCCGAGATTGCAACTGCCAATGTTGGGGCAGTTCTGCGAGTCATGGTGATGATGATGGTGACAGTGGCGACGGTGCTGATCATCATCGTATTAATCGTCAACTTCGGACTCCGAGCGGAACCTCGCAGCTGCTTCCAACGCCCCTCCGCGGCTGCACGTTTGCCGGAGCTGTGCATGCGCCACAGGCCATAGCACTGTTTGGCAAACACCGTAGTCTACACCGAAGTTCTCTACACCGTGCCACAACACACAAGATGAAGTTGGCAGCCGAACACACGAGAAGAAAGCATGCCGCCGCTTATTTCGTGCCACGTTTGCCCTTCCGGTTCATGGATTGTGGGTCTGAGGACTTCGATGCTACTACATGTACGATGGAAACGGAAGAGAGACTGTGAGAGACGGGGCGCAGGCACAGTCAGCAAGCGTTTTTGCCGACCAGGTTCCGGAGGATAACGAATTTCGCACAGCCGTGAGTGGCAAACGAGAAAGCGGCCGCCGGCGACTGCCGGTGTTCAAACGCAATTAGCTGGCTCACTTTGCACTCGGCCTGCTTGTAGCCCAAGCTCAGTGGAGCTGAGCTCGGAGCGGATAAGGAAGGCCACCAGCATGTAGGAAATCTTGGAGGCATCAGCGCTTGCTGGAAGCTACAAGCACTCTGCTTGGAGCTTGGGTCCGGGCAACATTGTGAACGTTCCTGGCACTAGAGAGCCAAACTTGACTTCCGAGGTCATGTCCCACTCGGTCCCAATGTGCAAACTGCGAGCCAGTCCTGTTCGGAGATGGAGCTCCCACCAAATTGTAGTTCGGGCGAGGCCTCAACTACAGCATCCTTCCCACCTGTCTCACCTTCTCACACGGTTCGGAAGGGTAAGCTGTCATGGTTGGAGGGAGCTTCCGCAAAACGAAGCCCCCTGAGATCAAGACACCAGCTCCACCGACATCACGGAGCCTGCTTGCCAAAACCCACATCTCTGATCCCGAATGTGCAATTGCGCACACATGCCTGAAGATGATTTTTAAGATTGTTCCTCTGGCACAACAGGAATGAATGATAATGAATGTGCTGGGAAAACATTCTTGGCTCTGATCAACATTTGTGAAACCAAAGCAATCCAGAGCACAGCTGTGGAATACCAGGCCCATCACAAATTCAAAGTATGATTCCGCGTGCCCCGACCCTGCGCCCTGACTCTGACATCCCGAATCTGTCAACTCTGCCTCAGCATGTCAGCTTGTACTTTGGACTCTGATTTTTCTGCTCTGTCGCATAGGCCATTGACATCCGTTTGATCAACCCTCAGGAATACAACATTCCTTCCGGGATTAACGATGTCTCAAGCCCGAGAGAAACATGCGTGTCTGCATGTTGGGTTTTAAGCCCTCAACAAGCGCTGCACATAAGCTTTCTTGCATTTTCTCGCATCTGCTCTCACACTCGCAGCCACGGCGCCTTGGCTGCTCGGAAGCTGGTCGCATTCCGCAGTGACAATGTCCTGAAGCTGTGTTTGCCGCACACGCCGTCGTATGCCCACTATCGCCCATTGCACTTCCCACTGCGCCTCCTGCGTCCGGCTCCAGAAGGTTTTGCAACCCTTGATGGTCCATCGCTGGATCGGATCCGCCTGAAGACTCCCACTGAAGGAGTTGCTGAGAAGTTCCCTCCAGAGAGTTACCAACAAATGTCCCATGCAAAGTGCGGCTCACTGGAAGAATTGTCAAGATCCCAGTTTGCAATCTGTTCAGCAGATTGCATGAGCTCCAAAGAAAGCAATAAGTACTCATTCCCTCTCATTACGCATTCCGTTGCACGAAAAACTGCTTGCCACCATGGGGAACCCCGTCCTGGGCACTGATACCAGGTCTTTCTTCCCACCAGGCCACACGATACCTGGGCCAGCCCCATCTGCCAGACACAACACAAACTGAATACATGCCAGGCCCGGCACGGGGCGGTGTCACGAAAGCCCCACCGGCGGTCACGCACCACACTGGGATCCAGCCGGAAGGTGAGGTCGATCTTGGTTGCAAACACAGCACGGGAAAGCTTGGAGCCATTTACCCCGCCGGTCCATTTTCAACAACTCGCTGAACAGCCAGTAGTGCGCACAGATTGCAACAGCTGGATGCAGGAATGCAATTTGCAGGCAAGACATGTCTGAATGAGCCGAATGAGCTATGCATAACAAGCAGGGCAAGTTCGGCCTCCATTCTCAAATCTCCGACCCCCTTCAACCAAATCTGGGTCAGCTACCTTGCCGATTTGCTCCTGACACATGCATGAAGCATGAAACAAGTTCAGCAGAGGCTGATCTGCGCCGTTCGCGATGACCTCCACCACTACGGGCTGGCCACAAGAGCGGAGCTGAATCGTGTACCTGAAACTCAATGCAGCTTGCGCGCTCGGGAAGGAATTCTGAGACGCCACACCAGCACCAACCCTGACCCTGCTTGGCTCACGGGACTGTCACGCTGGCGTTCTTCCCCAGGTAGGTCCCCGTGGCGTAGAGGAAGGGATTGATCGGCCAGGAGATGGTCGTCATCTCGGTGTCGGAGCGAGCTCGGGGCAGGGCGCGAGAAGTGCTCGCTGAGGAGGCGGCGGTGATGGTCTGCAGAAAGCCCTCCTGCGCCTCCTGGCACTGGATCTCCTTAGGCAAACAGGGAACACACAAAGGGTTTTGCTCCTTTTTTGTGAAGTGTAATTAAACTGTTCTTCCGGGAGCAGGCAAGTGCTTTTGTTCTTCTCGGCTTGTCGCCTTCCGGGGCACCATGCGATGATGTGAGGCCGAATCTGCGCATATCTGAACTTCGTAACGTTCATCTGAGTACATCTCACACACAGGCTTGGGCCAGCCAGTCGTTCGGAGTCAAAGGCAAGTTCGCCGGCTACACGAGCGTTTTGCGCAGGACATCGCAGAATCTGCGACAACTCGGGACCAGGCATCTGGGTTGGCTTGGATACCCTTGGATCCAGCCCAGGTTGTTCCCATGAAGCCGGGTGGGCCGAGGCCTGCAGCTCCGTTCGACCGACTGCACATCGGACTGCAGCTGCGGACTTCGGGCCTGCTATGTTGATTTGTGGATAGATCCAGCCTCGCAACGCGACATCGCCAAGACAAAGCGCTAAAATCTGCCAGCAGGATGGGCAACTCCATGCGAGCAGCCAACATTCAGGCGCGTGCGTTGCATGCTCTGGTAGTCCGGTTGTGTCTGGACCTCGTCTTTACACTAGCAACATTCGACTTGAATACCTGCCGCAGGTGTGTCCTGTCTGTCAGGGCACAGCGATGCAAAGGGCATCTTAATTAGTGCACCCCGAATACTTGCAAAGGGCATCTTAATTAGTGCACACCGAATACTGGACAGGCCGCGATCATGCCCTGTAACACCCTGTCTGTGCGGACACCCTGCCGCATGATTGCACAAGGCCTTATCTCCGGCATGACGAGACCGAACGCGACTGCCGGACTCTATATTCAATAGCTGCTCACGTCGAGAAGCACAACAATGCTAAAGAAACCAGGATCGCAGAGGCATCGCCGTTTGCCAGCTAGTCAGAAGTCCTATACAGCATCATCCAGCTGCGCAAGCTGCCGAGGAAGAAACGCCATTCTGGATGATGTCGAGCAGGGGCTTCTTGATGATGGTCACGACAAGGTCGCCATCTTTGCCAAACAGTGTGCATTGGGAAAGATGGTACAAGCAGCGATGGAGCGGACAGCCAACAGAGAACCTCAATTGCTTGAAACCAAGGCTTCGGCCCACAGAGTTCAGGAATTCGGCTTTGGGCATGGCCTGAGTTTCACAGGCTCAAGCAGACAGATCAACTCAGAGTCCCAAGGTGGCGGCCTGCTTGATGGCACTTGGCGGACCGTTAGGCTCGGCAATCGCGGCCATGACCTCACAGCTTGGATCGGCTACCAGAGCAGCTTGCTTCAAAAGACTTCAGCAGAACATGAGCAAATATATGTTTCAAAAGTTGCCGTCGTCTTGCAACTTGATCCGCAAGAGGTCCTGGTAATTAATTCATAACTTGAGCTTCACGCCTCAGACCTTAGGCTTGCTCTATGCGCACGAGCGGCGTCGCCCAGCGCCACAGCCGTTGCAACGATCTCCACGGAAAGCCGGGCCTGGCGACAGTTCGGCCGCCAGCAGCTCGCGTCGTTAGGCGCTCCCTTCCCGGCGCCTGCACGTGCTCCGTAATGTTGGGTTCCACGATGCCCTCCCGCCATCGGTCAATAGGCCTGGCACGTGCACTTTAAGCGCCGAAGCTCCCATGTTTAACCTAATCTAGCAAGTCTAACATTATAGACATGACAACCGCGCGACGCAAGCAACTGCTAGCGATGTGCGTGACTGTATTGTACATTCTGGTCCTGCACCGGCAATTTCCGACACCTGATCTAATCGAAGAACGACACGCCGCCGCAGCAGCAGCAGCGGCAGCAGCAGCGGCAGCAGCAGAACGCGGGCCAATGTGTTGGCGACAGTGCAGCTCGGGAGATCTCACAGCCCCAAAAGGAGCCTGCGCACAGCGGCCAACCCGAACTCCTATCTGGAGCTTCGAGGCTGATTCGGCCGCTGGAGCGAGCTGCCCAGTCCCTTTGGAAGCAGTTAGTTCGATTTCCATGATCGAAGCCAAGCCCATGTGAGGGGCTACCACTGACCCATGTGATCCCATGTGCCATGTGCACATCTGGGCGTGCATTCTCATCTGCTGAGCGCAAATAATCTAGCCCGCATCCGATGTGGTGTGCGTAAATATGGACGACCAGCCTTGCGCTGGCCAGCAAATAGGACAGTGTCTTGACCAGGTCCTTCGAACGTGAGCACGTAATGCACAATAAAAAAACTCGTGACATACATCGCATGTTCTCGTAGGTGCATATGCTTGCTACCATGCTCTTTCTGCACCTTTCTTCCCATGTATCCTCTACAAGTACTTAAGTTACTTGCAACTAGGACCTGCTACTCCCAGGCGTTTTCGTCCTGCGGCGCATTGCCAGCCTTCCTGGCGGGGAGCCAACAACTTCATGTCGGGCAGACTGGGAGTGGACTGGAGCGGACAAAGTTCCACCCTCGATCCCCTTTCTCATGATTTCTATAGCCTAGCCGCCCTACATCGACAAAGCTTTGGCAGTTGTAGACAAGCACCTGGAGACTCACGATTGAGAATCAACGCCGCAGTTCAGCTTTCCCATGCACCATGCCTGATGTCTCCTCGGGAGCTGCGGATGCGAACAACGAGGCCTGAAAAGCATCACGTTGCAACATTGAAGACCTTTGCCACTTGCCATTTACTGCTTCTGGGTGGCCGGCCAGATGTCAGACGGCCCAGGTACACGAAAAGTTCGGGCTCATCGATGGGAGCCAGATTCGAAGCCTCGTTGTGAGTCATGCGTGTGTGGATTGGCTGGTGAGGAGCCGCCTGGACTGCCAATGGCGCCAAATGCAATACGGACTTGAGGAACAGATCCGAATGGGCTCCGGCTCCGTTTCTATGAGATGCGAAACACATCCTGAATCCTAAAGATCACAGCGAAGGGCGGCTCTAACCGCCCACCTCCGACCTGCAACTGCGAACCGTGGCGAAGCACTCAGAGGCGCTCGCCAAGTGCGCCAGGGCGGAGGCAACCACCTGCAAAAGGCCCCGCAAAAACCCGGTCGAATCCGCCGAGGCCACCCTCGCTTGTCGGGCTTTCTCCGGGCCTCCCCTTCCCTGCTCCCCTGCCCGCCTCCCTCTGCCCCTCAGCAGCCGAGGCGGGCCGCGTAGCGTTAAAATTAGACTGCACGTGCCGAAGCCCATGTGCAAGATCTTGTAGAAAAGGGTCTAGCCAGTCAACCTTGCCTGAATCCTTGCCTGAATCCCATTCAGCCGGCCTGCTTTGTTCACACCAGCTGCTAGCTATTGCCTTGCTGGCCTCTGCATGGAGAGGCGTGGATGTGTTCGATGTGGTGTCCTGGAAGTACTGCTCCTGCGAAGGAAGTCTGCCGAAAAAGCTCAAAGACTTGGGCCGAAGCCGTGAAGCCGTCGGACCGGCCCAGCTCCAGGCAGTCAGCACGAGTACCAAGATTCGACGAAGATTCCCAGGAGCTACAGGGATTGCTGAATGCCGATTACTTGATCCCAGATGGAAATCTCATGCATAGAATCGATACTACGCACTTCCACTGTTGTGAGCAAGGTCCTTTGGGCTGGAGACTTCATGGAGGCGCAGCAACGAGCATGCCGTCACCAAGGCTGTTCAGGACATTTCAGGATTGGTTGTCCTGCAGCCGCCGACTTTGCGTGGTCTCTGCACCCAAGGAATCCGGCTCCAGAGCGTTCACGATGTCATTTAGGGCCTCGGTGCCAAGATGTTATTGGACAAGTGTGGATTTGCAGATTCGACGCGTCCCCTCTTCACTGTGCAATCAGGAATCCTGCTTGGCGAGGACGTGATGGCAATGCTTGGCTAAGTGATTAGCAAGGTTTTCTAGTGGGGAGGACCCATGAAAACTGACACGCATCTCGTGCTTGATCGTTGTATGTCGCGCTCTTCACACTTCCTCCGATATTCGCCCAAGGCCCGGCTACTTTACAACTTGATTGCCAGAGTAAACCGCAGCCCGCCTTTCATAGTCATCCATTCTTCACACAATGTGTGGTCAGAAATCTGTGCATAAAGGCTGGAACATCCAAGACGAGTGTGAATGAAATTAACGTCTCTGGAAAGGATCCACCATAGCATGTCTGCAGCAAGTGCTGCGTCGGAAAGCAAATACATGAGCAAACTTTGGCTACATTGACTCCGTTTCTTGGA
Organism: Symbiodinium necroappetens; assembly: GCA_905231915.1. Lineage (NCBI taxonomy): Eukaryota > Dinophyceae > Suessiales > Symbiodiniaceae > Symbiodinium > Symbiodinium necroappetens. The sequence goes on from CAJNJA010006943.1 coordinate 22,708, forward strand.
GCGCTATTGCAGTCCAAGCTGCCCCCATGATGTCAAGGAGGTATGTTACCACCTGCCACTCAAACAAAGCAGCAAGAGCGGAGGTGACCTCTTGCAATTCAAGACAGACGAGACTTCGGGTTTCTGGAGAACCTAAAGCAGCCGTTGCAATGCAGCGTCGAGCCGCTTCTTCCCGTGTCTCGCGCGAGACAATCGGAGCCCCGTAGATAGGCTGCGAGAGGTTCGGCATGGGCCTGCGAGGTGAGGCCAATTAAGACCGAAAGCCGTCGCAGTCTTACTGTTGATGCTGAGTTCAGAACAGGCCGCTGGCGGCGTTCCATTCCATCATGGACCTGTCAGCTAGTGAGATGTTCTCACTCGGGTGACAACATCTGTTGGGTCCTGCCTGAAGTCGTAGTCGTACATGCTGGGAAGCTCAAAGACCGCGGCACATACCTGCCACACGAGGGCTGGTCGAGAGAAGTCCAGCGATTGAGTGCTGCCCATGACTCCAACCTGACCTTCCTTCCCGAGTCCTCTTACTTAAGCTTAGAAAGCAGGTCCGTGCGGAAGATGAACCTATGCAAGCCTTGTGCGTGACAGACTGATAGACCAAAATCGCACACAGCAATCTACGCGCGGCTTTCTACGAAAAGAATAACGGCTGTTTCCACCCCCATGTTGCAGCGCTGGGGCGTGCTGGAACCACTGAGACGGATCCGCGATTGAAGGCCCGGACCTGTTTCGGAGGAGTGGAGTAACTGCTGCCGGGTGTCAGTTGTGCCGCATCTTGCGAAAACGCTCGAACAGGCGTTGCTTAATAGTGCTGATGCTAATGCTGATGATTACTATGATGGTGATGGTGCTGTATGATGATGATGATGATGATGACCACGACGACGATGACGATGCCGATACTGGTACTGGTCCTGATGTTGAGGGCGATCATGAAGATAATGATGATGGTGATGAAGGTGCTGCTGATCCTGAGGGAAGACGACTTGCGGCGTGCTGGGGCGTGAGCAAGTTGCTATGTTGTTGAAGGAAACTAGACAGATTACGTAGAATGACAGAAAGTTGACATCGTTTCAGGCACTTGTCAAGTCTCGTCCACAGTCCAGCTGCTTGTAAGCAAAGAGCCAGACATGGCTGAAGCACCCGCCTGCAGAATCGCTTGGCGTGACCGGCGTATATACTCCTCCACAGCTTCGGTGCTTGAAGGGAGGCTCGAGTCAATGCTTTCACTGCACAGTTTCGAGTACAAGCATGCAATCATCTATCTCGGCGGCCTTATCCTTAGCCTTAGACTCCTTAGACCGTGTCAAGAGGTCCAGAAGCGAAGTGACGCGATCGTAGGATGTGACCACTCTTTCTTCGTAGGCCTTAGCTAGAGCAGTCCGTCCACGCATTGCCGTTAGCGCTGTCATTGTGTCGCAACTGCTCCCAACTCTTGCTACAACATCCCCCACTGAAGCACCGTTGGCACAGCAACTAACTGGCGGCATGCCTCGCTGGCACAATGCTGCTCGTGCTAGCATTCATTACGGAACCGTGTTCTTGCCAGCTGAGTATTCCGCCCTCCACTCATGTATTGGCTTCATCAAGCAAAGCAATACCTTTTCCTGATGATGAGGCTCTAAGTTGACTCTGCCATTCGAGAGTCGGCTTGCAAGCCGGCACTCTTCAGCAACGGGGTCCCTGCCGGATGTGACCAAGCAACAGAGTACCGTTTAGCCTCCACGGTCAGGTCAGCTCAGGCTTCTGAGTCAGCCAGAACTGGTGACGGAAGAAGACAAAAACAGAGACACATGGCGAGAGGCTGAGAGGCGAGGAGGGGAGGAAGGGACAGAGGGGACGGGACGGACAGACGAGGGGAGACGAAGAGATAGGGAGAGAAACAGACACGTGCATCCGCTACGGATTCAGGTTGCGGATTGACATGGGGCGAGACGGCAGGAGTGCTTTGGGGGGTAGTGCTGGTGTGGGGATTGGGGCCAGCCGGGAAGGCAGTCTGCAAACGGAAGAGGTTAAGGGGTTGGTTCGAGTTGTGTTTCGGGCTCAATGTTGAGAGGTGCGAAGGGAGGCTAGGATTCAGGCCACGTCTCCAAGCTGTGGAGCTACAAAGGTCCGATGGGCACAGCATCCCTAAGCGGTTTTGGGAGAGTCTGGAATGGTGGGTTGTCTGTGGAGCATTCTAGAGTCTAGAAACCTCGCGCACTCTGGAACGAATGCAATACATGGCCTCAACCCCACTGGCATCTCGCGCTCGGCCTCAACCAGGTTGATTTGTGCTGATCGAATCAACAACCCGCACTGACTGCAGAACAAGATGGCGGAGAGTCAAAGCTCAGCTCCACTCTGATCTGGACTTCGGACTTCCGATCCGAGGCTCAGCCCCCAGCCCTCGAAGACATACATGCCTTGCTTCAATGGCCTTGGCAACGCAACATTGTCCGCCATCCCAGAATAGCATCCTGCTGATGAGGCTTCAATTTAAAGCCCTCCGCTCCACATCGTATCCTCAGTATTTACTGTCATTGATTGTCTCCGGGACGTATGTCGCTTCCGCTCTCTTCTCGAGCTGAGTCCTCCGCAGTGCGAGCGTGGGTGACATTGACCAATCCTTGGAACTACCAAGCGCCGAAAACTTCCACTGTTACACCCAGAAACTTAACAAGCATATCGCATTCTGATGTGTTCTGCTCGACCCAAGATCCAAAGAACCAAGCGTCGCTATTCGCAGATGCTGAGAAGCTGACGCTAAGCGGCACCATTGCTCCGTCCGGGACGAGGGAGAACCTCGCCAAACCCGGATTCGGCAAAACATTGCTGGTCCCCGAAAAGAAACCATGCCTTCAATCCCGTTCGCCGACCAGAGTCTGTCTGCTGGCTGCCACGAAGTCACTTCAGAAATTTCATTGGTTCAGTGCTTGTGGTTTGTCATCCAAGCATTAGACAGGGGAGAAGTTGTCCTAGTTGTCGAGTATGAAGGTGTTCGAAGCGTAGGTTGATTTGCTATGAAGTTCTGAACAAGCTTAGCAGGCTTAGCACATCTTAGCACCATGATTAGGGGCTGTTGCAGCTGGCTCTAATTTTGGGAAAAGGCTCACGAACCATGGCAAAGTGCAAAGTCTCAGGGTGATGAACGGCGGCGACAGTTGCACTAAGCACTACTTGAGGCTGCAGCCAATGACATTTCCGTTTGTGAGCGCCCCAGACTTACTTGGGATCCGGCAGTCGTTGATCCGTGAAAATGTCAGTCTCAAAATTCCGGAGCTCGACCTCGACTTTGAGGCTTCGACCTTCCTCGCTTTCTTCATTCATCCTTTTCTCACGAAGAATGACTCGACTGGGAATGCCCAGAAGACTTTCTGCGTGAGGCGGGCACCAGGTATTGGTCGCGCCTTTCCTCCGGGACCTGTCGTTTCTGTCGAGATACCGACCGAACATCCAAGCAACTCTAAACCGAAACCCCGATAAACCTTAAAGGCCCTAGACCCCACCCTAAACCCTCAAGCCCTAAAAACCCTACACACTTGGCTCTCATGCCCTGGTTATACCCCAACCGCTAAATCTCTGTAGATGAATTCACAACCCGACGGGCTTACCCGAAACTTGCAACCCGCAGACTCTGGCCCTAAGCCCTCCACTGACACGTGGGAGTGCTTGAATCGCGCGTGCTTGAATCGCAGTGCTCGAATGGCCAGTGCACGAATCAACCTTTAAGGGCACTGGAGTTTGCCAGTTGTTACACGGCCCATCAAACCATAGCACACCTGCTAGTCATGCTTCTGCATACGCAGCAATACCGCAGCTGCATGACTCCAGATTGCATGACTCCAGATTAAAAGCATGTGCCTGGCACTTCGTCGTGCTAAGCACTCGGATTGCATTGGAAGGAGCACAATGCAGCATATGTTGTACTGTACGCTCACTTTGGTCGACGCCAGATGCCAATGGGGCCGGCAGCTGATATGGTCGTTTGCCGTGTGATGCAACTACATTGCGGCTACGACTCGACAACAAACTCGGAAGGGACACCTGATTCCAATGGCAGCGGGTGATGTATGTGTGGTGAGCCAGATAATATAGCTTCCAATTGGTTTTCAGCCTATGAACGGCGGTTCCTGCCTCTCCGTAGTAGAAGGTGTACTCCAGCGGCGGGTTCTGCAGTCGGCTTTGTTCGCAACAGCAATGCATGCTGCAGGACAGGAGAACCCATCATCAACAAAGAAGCCGGCATCAAACTTTTCTATTAGCTACTCGCGCGGATACATATGCTGAGACCAGGACGTCCGTGGCCCATGCTTGCTGGAGACGAAACACATCCTCAGCAGAAGGTCAATCCGCTTGGTGCGTGGTGAAACACAACCATCCAAATATTTCTCGCAACTGGATCCGCAGCTGTCTTGCAAAAGATTTCCTGGAATGGAATGCCCCCAACGAAATCAGCTCATAACTTAAGGACACTAGGACCCCGACCGACATGGCGATTCCAATGCGTCCCACAGGGTCGAGCCTGTGAATTCAGAGCACGGCCGAGTCCGGCCAAACAGGTGACTTAACCGAACGATCACTATGCCAACGTACCGAAGGCCCCAGCACGTCCAAACTGCCAGCTGTCGGGCCCCAAGGGATGTTGAACACTTCCTGCACGAAGTGATGCAGACGATATGGAGAGGTTCTGAAAAATCAGAGGCAGCAGGCAAGTGCTCTCGGGGCAGTCCGAGTCCACTTGGAGAATGCCAAGATCCACCCTGAGTAGGCTACCGCAGAAGGATTCTACAGGGAGTGAGGGAGAGAAGAAGCAGGAATGAGCGAGAGAGCTGAGCGAGGGAGGGGGAAGGGAGGGACGGAGATGAAGTGAGAGGGAGGAAGTACAGGGGAGAGAGAGAGAGAGAGAGAGAGAGAGAGAGAGACAGGGAGAGAGACCTAGAGAGAGTGAGGCACAGCACCAGAAGGCTAGATGCAAGGGCAGGGGTGGGTGGTGCTGCGGGGGGGGGGGGGGGGGGGCGTATCGAACATTTAAGATTTAAAATCTAAGTTTTTGCTCTTTGCATCGTCGGTGTGTATTTTTATCTAGTCTTCTGAGCCCAGCTTTGTGGCCACGACCAGGCGGGGGGGAGGACGTTCGTCCTGTAAACTCCGCAAACACGCGTCCGACCCGAGGCTTTTGCGGATCCGTGGCGGGTTCCGTGTCCATGTGGCGCCCTGCGGCCTTAGGCATTTCGATGAGCCGAGCCCAAGCGGCCGCAGCGCTGCAAGAGAATCGCATAACAGCACTCGCTCTGGCTTGCACTTGCAACACCAACGGCGTGTTTCACGACACAAAGAACTGAGGCAGCTTCAGTCATCGAATCTTTGCCGGCCGCCAACAGCTTCTCCTTGATAAGGCAGGGCTGGAAGTCGAAATGGCCACTTGCAGCACCACATAGCACCGCAAATGCAGGAGGAAGCCTTGTATGCCGTGAGCTCGAAGGCTTTCTTCCGCCTTGGTGACGCAAAGGCGAGCCAAAGTCAGTCAACATCAGCCAGAGAGCTGAGCTTCCGGCCCCGCTGTAAGCAGCCTGCGCAGAGACACAGCAGCTTTCGGCGTGAGTGCCCTTGGCCTGGCCTGTAAGAGTAGATGAAGCCCTTCTCGAGATCGCTCCGGTCTGCTTCAACGTACAGCCAAAGCCTTGAACTCTACGCTGGCCAAGCAAGGACTCCATGTCGACTTGGGGACGGGCGAGTTGGCAACACCGCCAGCCATGTCCTGGCAATGAAATGGGAAATGCATGCCTTTCACGACCTGAATCTAACCTAACAGGTTAACGAGCAGCAAAACTCGCATACCATGCCCATTCCGCCGCGCCTTGACTCGGTTGGTGAAGGTGAGCTGCCAAAGTCAGGTGTGAGAAATGTACACAGAATGTAACCTAGCAGCACTCTTCTGTGTTGCTGTACCGCTGTACCATGTCTGAAGCCCTGCCTCGTTGTATGCCCTCATGTAATTTCGCGGCTGGCCCAAGATGCCACGCATCAGAAGGATCCTCAGCACCGGCGACTGCGCAAGCAGAGTCTGACTGTCAGAGATCGTCAGCCACCGTCAACCTGTCAGGAGAAACCAGGCAGCCAACGTCGTCCGTGCATGTGTACCTTCCATGTCCACCGTGGGAACCTCGAGCATGCCGAGTGTGGGAGACATACGGAGCGAGGTTGGACGGCTTTTCGGCATGTGTTACTCTCAGGCGGCGAGGCTTCTGTAGAGCCAGGCCAGCTGTGCCCCACGGCGGCAGAAAGCAATGCCGGGACTTCGTTTAGTAGTTGTAACTCAAACCCAAGCCGATGCTTGCCTTGCAGCTTCCTGAGAGCGAAGCCACGCATGCGCCAAAGCCCACCTGTTTGAAGATGGCCTGAACCTGGGCACATCTGGGCACGGCAAGATCCGAAAAGCATTTCCTGCCAGAAACACCTCTCGGGGAGAAGCCGAACCCGTCGGACCGACCGTCCCGCTGGGACTATCCACACTGATCACAGGGACGTCAGCCTCCCGACCGCCAGCAATCTTCATGATGCGGTGCACCATGTGAGTGCAGAATCACTGAACAAACATGAAGCCATGAGACCACCAAGCCATGTGATGAAGTGCACCGCTGTTTATGCTCGGGCATCGCCAACATGGTCTTCGCTCTGAGCCGGCAGAGAAGCCAGGTAAACCACACGCAGATGAGCTTGCTACCACGAATGAACACCTGGAATGGCATGCCATTCAAACGCGATTCACAAGTAGCGTGTTCTGTCCTTCTTGTCCACCATCACTGTGGCACTGGCAGATGAGACTAAGCCTGCAGCGCCAGCCAGATTTGCAATGTTGTATGCACGCATGAGAATTCGCGATGCCGACATTACACCAAAAGACAGGCTCGTCTAGTCTCCAAGCAGGGAACTGGGATAGAGAGCATCATGGACCTCCACAGTGAAGACGTAGAGGCCTGGGAAGCTGATGGCAGCTGTAAGCAGCACTGAAGCAAATGGGAAAGACACATCAGGTTCCTAAGTGTCAGCAAGGAGCAGTGCAAACCTGCCCCAGCGCCTCACCTCCGCGGTAAGGCGGGGTGCGAATCCGCTCCGAATCTGGTTCCATCAAACTGATTAACTGAGCATGGAGAAAGCGGAGCCCCCCCCAAGGCAGTCACCCACAATGACAACCCGTTCCTACATCTGGACGTCTGTAGAATGACACTCCCTTTTAGCGCACGGCCTTCTGGCAGGATCGCCTGGTTAGGCAATTCAAAGGCGCAGTTTCTCGCGTCAAACATCCGAGAATGTCCATGGATCTGCTTCGGCGTGGTATGATGCAGTGCAAATATTTCAACATTTCTTTATAATTCTTACTATTTCTTAGGCTCCAAAGACCATCGCATTGCCAGGGTTGGGGGAAACGGGGCCCGATGTGTTCTACAGTAGTCGAGAACTCATCCACATCCGCACACATGCGAGAAAGCATGAGTGTTCACATTCGTAATTCCAGCAGGCGCTAGAATCGCATCCTCAGTGCTGCTGAAGCCTAGGATGCATGACATGACAAGTGCTGTCTAAAGTCTCACGTATGAAAATCTCTGTGCACATACCATGCCCGATTCACAGTTGCAAACACGACTTTGCGCTCCATCATACTACCAGAGCATGCTAAGCTAGTGACACAACTTTCGCTTCATAGACACCCCAAACGATCCCAACCATCTTGGCCTGCGGAACCAGCAGCTGCGAGCCCGTGAAAGCTTCGAGATCGATCAAGGCCAAGGCAACATTGGGGACCTCGCATTGCGCACCACTGACTGGTCCACATTCTCTTGTTTCATCGCCTCGTGCGGAGAGTGCCAACGACCCCTGGAGCAGACACGTGCGCTCACGAGGTGGAATCAAGGCCGACAATTCCTTAAGCTTAGGCACACAAGAATCAGCTCTTCTCGTGCAGGCCAGTGACAGAGTACACAAGGGCATCGTCGGTTCCCAGTGCCAACTGGCGGACTCGCCACCTGAAAATTTTGCACAGCATGTCCAGACGTTGTGTGAGGGGGCATGGCAGGGCCCAAGATATCATACTGCTTGCCCATGCAAACACCCGCCAGGCGCATCTACAATGGTCCTACAACTCTTAGTTCAAAAGCAGGCGAGGTTGCCGCGGAAGCACTGCACGATCCGAGGACACAGCGAATACTGCAGGCCCATCACCGGCGCCTCGCGCGGACGATTTCGAGCTTCATTGAGGTTGGATGCAGCTGAAGATTGTCAATAGTCTTGTGGCATCGTAGCCTGCACCGCATACCTTGTGCGAGCGCTAAGAATAAAACAGGCTTCGTGCGGATGCCACTTCTGCCTGCCTCCTAATACAGCTGGCCGGTGGCTTGGAGGTTTACGGTACATGTCCCACTGTTGAAACTCTGGCAATTCAAACATGATGGCACAGGTTACATGTAAAGGTATCGCCCGATGCCTGGGTCGGAGGTGTCTGGTTTGCCTCAAGCACGGGTCGACTCAGATTGACATCAGATTGACTGTGAACTTCGGCGAGCTCTCGTATTGTTTCGTCCGAACACTCAGAGGCAGAGGATGGCAGAGGTGTCTCAAAACCAAGCCGGAAGTAGAAGGCCCTTTCCGAGTCTCTCATGGCCTGAAGACGGCGGCCCAACGTCTCCGTCGTGAACATGAGCTCACGCGCCATGCCTTCGCTCGAGTGCAATGCGAGTTCATCTACTTCCCTAGGCACGTCTTCAGATCATCGCCAGCCGATGCCAATATGACAACTTTTCTTGTGGCTCTGCGAAGTACTGACGTGGGACAGACTTCGCAAGCCGAAAGTTGGATGGAACGATCCAAGCGACTATCGGAAGCGTCCAGTGCAAAGGAGCAGTCGTCGTTGTTTGCACGGTGGGGTCCCACGAGGGTGGCCTCAGCAAGTGCGAACGAAACCGAAACCCAGTCTCTGAAGCCGTGGCTCCACTGCAAGCCAAGCAGTAACACAACCTTGGGGCTTGGCCACGGGTGGCTCGAGGTCCCCCACAGTGATCGTGAACGGAACATAGGAGCCCTGCACAGCTGAATGGGCTTGATGTCCGCACGCCGAACAGCAGGCAGTAGAGATGAATGAAGACGATGTACGTAGCTGTAGGCCCCAGGGGGATTTTGTCATTTGAGCTTAGAGGTTGAAGTGACGCTAGGGCACTGAGAAGCCTGGGACGCGTGACGCGTGGGCCACGTTCTGGGATTCAAACGATGGGTACATCCGAATATCTTGTGAAGGCGTGCGTGGAAGAACTCTCAGTACTTTCCTGGGTCGACAGGGGGGCGGGGCGCGGGTAGGTGCAGCACCTGGGCGCGGACAGGTGCAAACATGTCAGCAGCCGGGTCCGTTGGGTTTGTGGGGAGGTGCGGCACATGGGTCAGGGACCCTACAGAGACTTAGAGGACCCTGCCAAGACAGTTCAAGGATCAGACGGTGATCATTCGGGGATCGTTCAAGGACCGTTCGAGGACCCTTCGACGATCCGTTGGGAACTCTTCGAGAACCGTTCGATCACCGTTCGAGGACCGTTCGAGAACCTTTCGGAATTTCGAGAACCGTTCGAGGACCATCTGCAGACCCCGAAAATGCCATCGCAAACAGTTTCAGGGTCTTCCAAGAGTCCTCGAACGGTTCTCGAACGGAAGGATCCTCGAAGAGTCCTCGAACAGTTCCAGGGTGCCTGTGTCGAGCCGAACCTCTGGACCCAGAAACTCAACCCTGCAGCAGATTCCCCGTGTGTTGCCGAGGTCATGCATGTGGGCCTGAATCCTATAGCCCTAGAAACATCACGTGGAGACTGCCCCATGCAGACCTTGCCCATATGCACGCCGCACATCTCGACCCTGAAAGCCCTCATTCCGGCCATACTTAAGCCCCTGAAGAGTATTTAGGTAGTTGTGCTCCGGAGGAAATTGTTAACGAGTATGTCTGCAGCTTGTAAAGAAGCAGAAGCTACTGTCTCGCCTCGTTCTCCGAGTGCACAGCATAGGCAACACGAGCGGAAAACTTCCTTTGCAGTGACGGCAACGGTTTCCGTAAGCCACTACAGACCTACAGCCTGCTGCGTCAAAATAGCCCTATCTGATACAGATACCAACGATCAAGATGAGCACAGTATCCAACGGCCATGTCCTAAAACAAAAGCTGTTGAATGCAGCTTAAGCTTAGTCGGCCTGTCGACCGCGACGAGTCTCAAAATTGTTACTTGCCACCGTCATTCCTGGAAGTTCTTGGAAGTGCGGCTTTGTGATACCCCCTTAAGCCACGCCCGGGTAAACCTCTTCCAAGAGCGATGGCAGAGTTTAGAAGAACGTGGGTGGCATGTCTCTGGAGTGGGCAGAAAGGATTGCGACTTCCAGAACTCTGTAGGTTCTGACCGTGTCTCCTCCCTCAGCACATCCACCCTTGCTCTTAGGTCCACACCAAGTGGAACCGGGCCGCATAATCTCCCCTCTGAGCAAAACTTCCTGGGAGCACAAGCAGTAGCCCAAACTGGCTGAACGAGGGTCGCAAACAATCCAGAAACCTCTACTGCGTATCGCTGGCATTACGCATGCAATCCAAGGAAAGCTTTGGGCTTTGGCAGCTCCCTTCTCTCAGCCACCGGCCAGCACGTTCGCACTGGCGCTCTCGTCTTTGAGGATCTAGCAGGAGCTCTCTTGAACAAACTGAAGCATGAATTTGGAACAGCTCCCAACCCCTGCAATCGTAGCTTTTTGTTCGGGTTCTGTACCAACTCAGGCACAGCTATGGGCGAACAAGAAAAGATTGAAAGCTCTTACAACTGAACATAGGCAGAATTGTCTCACTGACGAGTTTGTTGAAGAAACCGCCACCAACTCTGATACTCCGGGTTAGCAATGTTCACTGACAGCACTCCTTGAATACCGCTCGGAGAGGCAGCGGAGCTCTGATCCGATGCGTGGTTCTCCACAGAAAAGCAAAGACACCGAAGCAAACGCTTCCAGCAACGCCAACACTGTGCAAGGAAGTTGCAGGAACACGTGCCCGTGGACGGTAAGCAAACTGTGTTGTGAGAGCCTGGGTTCTTATCCGACTACCATTACGGTCTCCACCGTCAGGTAAATGCCGTCAACCCAAGACTGCTGAATGGCACCTTGGACATCTCGAAGTGTCTTGGCACCATGCCGTTTATCACCTGCAAACTCAAGGTTTGCAATTCTTACCGATGATGCATGCCGTGTAATGGTGCCGCTACGAGGTCCACTTTAGGAGAAAGCCTGTGCACGGCGCGTATGCATCCCTGCATGTTGCATGACCATGGAGGCATAGACGGACACACTCCCAATTCATGAACTAGCACTTGATGCCAGCGAGGACCTCAGTGTGCTAAGCTGCAAGCCCTAGGCACGTCGCACGAATCACCGTGACTGCAAGGTGCAGGAGGTTTTGCTCTTCGCTTGGAAACTCACAGTAGCCTCGCCGTAGTACCAGTCGACCACGACCCGGCTCTCCGATCCGTCGGGGTTCGGGGCCCGTGTCAAGTTGCACCTCGGACCCGGCTTCTCAGGAAGCGACTTGAGCTCTTCGGAAGCCTTCAGAAGCCCTTTCATGTCAATTGCCGCCACGGCTTGAAAATCAACACGAAACTGCTTGGACGGAATGCTCCTCCCGTCTGATATTTCATGCTAATATGCCCTTAGAAAATCCCAGAGAGAATTCCCGAATGTGAACACTATTTTCTTATACTCCTCCTGACTCATGGCCGGTTAAACTTTCAAACTTCCGAAAGTCTAGCAGCTGAGGGCTGAGGCGAGCATCTTCCGATCATCTGCGCATCACTCTCACTGGCCACCTTTATGGCATGGTCGTTAGCGCTCGCTCTTGACAGCCTCCTTGGAAACAGTGCCCTCAATGGCCGCAACACGAACAACAGCATGATGGCTTGGATTCGGTTTGCTATTGGAGCTCCCTCGAGCAACCAAACCATGCCTCCAAGCGCAGTCGTCCAGTTGGCTCCCCTTGAAGACGCTGTGGTTTAATGTGAACCTCGGAATGTGAAGCCGTGGAAGCTCGCTTGTCTAGCATCGAGCCGCCCAGACCCCTCCACCCGAGCGGAACTGATGCTCGTACATTCATTACATACATTCATGTCCGACATACCTACCGACACCGACCGACCGACGAACCGACGGACCTGCCCACCTACCTGCCTGCCTGCCTGCCGGCCTGGCTGCCGTATGTGTCCACATGCAAGCATGCATGCGTGCATGCATACATACATACATGCATACCTACACATGTACACATACATACATCTGAGCATGCCTGCATACATAGATAAGCTAGACAGACAGACAGACAGACAGACAGACAGACACACCACTACCTAAATACATATCATACAATTATACACTCATACATACACTGACATACATACATACATACATACATACATACATACATACATAATTACATACATACATACATACATACATACATACATACATACATACATACATACAAGCACAAATACATACATGCATACATGCATGCACACATACATATACATATACATATACATATACATATACATATACATATACATATACATACCTACATACATACATGCATACATACAAACAAACAAACATACATGCATACATAAATACATACATACATACATACATACATACACATACGTGCACAGATACACCCCATGCACAGATACACACGCATGCATGCATACATGCATACATGCGTACGTACGTACATACACACAGACATACGCACATACGTACATACGTGCATACACACATAAAAAGGAAATCACATACATACATGGGTACATACAAACAGGTATGTGGCAGTACAGAAACATATACACATACCTATACCAATACCGAAACCCAGACCTACGCCTAAGTGTATAGGTATACATATGCGAAAAGATACAGTATACGTATCGCTATACATATATTTACGTATACATATACCTATACGTATACATGTACAGACACACACCGACACACCCATGTATGCGTAAGTGAGCCCACCCCCTCATTAGGCCATGGCGGGTGCTCGCACATGTCATGTCTTAGGCCCCGCCCCTCGATAGGCGATCGCGGTTGATCACATGCCTTAACCTGCCCCCTGATCAGGCAACGGCACATCTTTATGAAACCCGGCCCCTCAATAGGCGATACTAGGCGATGTCTGGTGATCACACGTTTCTTCAATCCGCCCCCCCCCTCCCCCCCAGTTGTTAAACGCGCCGCCTCATCAGGCGATGGCCTGTGAAGCTCGCACTTCTTCAACATGCCCCCTCGTTCGTCGATGACCGGTGATCATACTTCTTCAAATCGTCTCCTCCTTAGCGGATGGCGTGTGCTCACACATTTCTTCAACCCGCCCCCCCCCCCCCATCGAGCGATGGCCACAAACTTCTTCAACCCGCAGCCTCATTCGGCGACGACACCCATTCTTTAACCAGCTCTCTCTTAACGGGGTGTGAAATGGTGTGAGCACACATGCCTTAGACCCGGCAAACATAGGCGGACGGGGATTGGGGTGCGGGTGGGGGGCATGTCAATATAGACGTGGTTGTTGATCTAAGTTTCTTCATCTAGGAATGACCGCCTTCGCATGCAAAATACTTTTGCAACACCATCTTTTTATCCCCAATTGAGCACGAACTCTTCGGGGGCTGGCGAGAGCCCTTCTAGGCGGTGTCTTGGAACTTCTTGCAGAGCCAGTAAAAGCCATTCAAACGTTTCTTACAGTTTCGAAGGGCATGTTTACGAGCTACTCAAACTTCAGCCATTGCGTCTCGAAGGTGTCTGAAAGGCTTTCGCAAAGCTCTCTGAGAGTTTGTCAATGGGAGAATTAAGAGTCTCTGCCAGATGAATTAAGAGCTTCTGCAATGCTTCGCATGGGTTTCAAGGCTTCGCACGTACAATTAGCCCTTGTCAAGATCTGGCTGTGTCGACTTTGACAACACTTACGCGGAACTTTCGCACTACTCCCTGTACTGGAACTTGCTTCTGGCACTTCGCGGCAGCCTATTGCGTTGTGCAAAGGAGTAGCAAAAGTAGCGGTGGTGGTGGTAGTAGTAGTAGTAGTAGTCGTAGTAGTAGTAGTAGTAGTAGTAGTAGTAGTAGTGGTGGCAGCAGCAGCAGTAGTAGTAGTAGCAGCAGCAGCATTAGTGGTTTGTCACAGAAGTAGAAGAAGAAGAACCAGCAGTCGCAGTCGCGGTCGAGCAGCAGAGGCAGTAGCAGTGTCAGGAGCAGTAGCAGGTGGTCGAGCAGCATTATTCGTAGCAGTGGTAGCTTTGGTCGTTGCCCAAACGCCACAAGGTCTGCCCAACGCCATCATGGCCGCGTTGGAGCCGGAACTCGCCAACCCGAACGCCTGGGGCTCCTTGGCAACTTCGGGGCTGCAAGTGGCCGCCCAAAACTTCAGCGTTTCTCGCTTTGCGAGGTAGGGCTTGAGGGCAAGCCCCGGTTCTCCACTTGTCCTTGCTGGTATGAGGATGTATGATGGCTGAACATGGCTGAACTGTAGACTGAGATTGGGCTTCTGGTTCCTGGAAGTCTGAGTTGATGGGGTTGAGGCTGTTTTTGATCATGCTCGTTTCATAGATCATCCGGAAGGGGGCACAAGTTGTGACTTCACGGGATAGCGACACGTCGGGCTTGGCGTGAGGCCTCTAGCTCTCTGCATCCTGCAAATACACTTTTTAGGGTTCAGGGTTTAGGGTATTTAGAGTTTCAAAGTTGAGGGTTCGGGGTTTTAGGGTTTAGGATGAACCCTCACCCCGCTTTACAGCTTGTAAGTAGCGACTCTTACACCTCATGCTTGCCAGGAGCTTGAATGAAGACTCCAAGATCCTGCCAAAGCCCCAAACCCGGATCCGGACTCCAAGGCTATTCCGGAAACCTGACGTACTATAGGGGCCTTAAGAATTACCTATACTATTTTGGGGGTTCCTTACTATAGTTCTAGTATTATATACCCCAAAACCCTATTCTAGTCATTTAAGGCCCCTGCAGTACACTGCGCAAGGTTGGAATCAGGTCTTTGCGCGCTTCTCCGGCCGAGCGGTTGTGGACCTCTCCATGCGGGTGAAGCCGGCGTTGCTTGCGCCAGGGCCTGGAATTCGAGCGCACCACAAGCCCTAAAACGCTGACGCAAACTCTGCCTGAGGCACGAACTCTAAATCCCATGAAGCTTCTATCAAGCCCTTCGTAAACCATCAACAACCTTGCCAGCAGATCCGGCAGACGCAGACAACATCTACAATACTTCTGGGCTCTGAAGTTTAGTGGTCGGGGGGTATCTCGATCGTACCCCGAAGCCAAACCCGACCTCCCTTAAACCCTAAACCCTAAACTTAACCCTAGCGGTAGGTGCTGCTTGAGAAAGGGGGTGCCACTACACATAAAAAAGAATTAACCCTAACCCAAAACCCGCTTCCGTCCGAACGGCCAGGAGAGCGATCCGATGTGGCAGGATGCTGATCGGGCCCCAGGACAAGTGAAGGGTAAGAACAAGCGAAGTAGTACTATTTTTCATGATTTGCTCAGAAGTACGAAAAACAGAAGAGCATCTTACTTACCATAGATCCCTTTGTGGTAATAATACTAATGATCTGCTGAGACTAGTCATGGTTCCGCGGGCTTTTTCGGGTTATTAGGGCCAGATGATGTCGATGATCATGGCTTGTCCCTCAACCCTAAACCCTAAACCCTAAACCCCAAACCCCAAACCCTAAACCCTAAACCTGAAAGAGGCTCAACATGATCCTTCCTGTAATTGCCTGTGTAGGACCTACTGGCATACTGGCAGGTTCAGGGCCGAAAAGTGGGGTTGTTAAGGGTTTGGGGTGTATGGGTTGGGGTTTAGGATTTAGGGTTTGGGGTGTATGGGTTAGGGTTTAGGATTTAGGGTTTGGGGTGTATGGGTTAGGGTTTAGGATTTGGGGTTTGGGGCTTAGGGGTTTAGGGGTTTAGGGATTAGGGGTTTAGGGTTTAGGGATTTAGAGGCTTAGGGTAGAGGCTTGGGGTTTCTGGGTTCAGCAGGATCTTCGGATTCAGGGAGACTGCTCGCAAGACTTGTCGAAGGCCTTCAGAGTGTTGATACCGAGTGCGGGCATGTGGAAGGTTAGTCAGGGCATGCCATGAACCAAACCCTAAACCCCTAAACCCTAAACCCTAAACCCTACATCCTAAACCCAAGGCCTAAACGCCTTCGCCCCAAGGCGCCTCCTGATCGCCTGGCTTAGGGAAAAGGGGTTCCAAACTTCACCGGAAATCCTAGACCTACTTCCCCTAAACCCTGAACTCCGTGAGCCTTCCGCGGGTTTGGCTGAGGTGGATCGCCTTGCATGGCTGCTGAATCCGCAGCTGGATCTCAGCAGGTCCACTGCTGAGTTCAAGGGGGTTATAGGGTTTTGGGGGCCTTAATAATTAGAATAGGGTTTTGGGGGTTCCTTATTATAGTTATAGTATAAAATACCCCAAACCCTATTCCAATTATTAAGGCCCCTATGTTATAGGGTTTTGGGGCCCAGGGTAGACACCGAAAGTGGAAGCCTCGCGCCACTCCTGCGAAGCTAAGAGCTCCAAGCATAAATCCCGTCCCGGATAAACCGGTTGTGTCGAGCAGTGTCGAGATGCAGCAGCATGTAGTGAGCTTTGCCGTATGTGACAAACTCACTAAGTCTGTCGTAATCGGTAGCAGCCTCTGGGAGGCAAGCTGGAGGGGTCGTTAGGTTCTGTACTATGGTTCTGTACTATGATGACGACGGTGATGATGATGATGGTGATGATGATGATGATGATGGCGATGATGGCGCCATGATGATGGAGAAGATGAGGAGGCCGTCACGACTTTTTCCTACGGTGTTGGAAACCATGAGTCTTACCGTTGAACAAAGTATTGTTCTCATTGCTTTTATGGTTGATGCTAATTGACGCCTGGCTTAATCTTGGTGTGCCTTTGCTTTCTTCCTGGCCTTGGCTTCTGTAAGTCTCGACTTTAAAGTCGATGGTTTTTGAGGGGTCGGAGACCCCAAACTCCGCGCCCCAACAGATCCCTTATAGATCCCTTCAAGGGGCCCTTTAAGGAGGCCCTTTAAAACCCTAAGGGAAGCCCTGGGCCATGAAAGCTTCTGTTCCAGGTCTTAGGTCTTAGGGTTTAGGGGTTTAGGGCCAGTTTAGGGTCTAGGGTTTAGGGCCGGTTTAGGGTTTAGGGTTCAGGGGTTTAGGGCCAGTTTAGGGTTTAGGGTTTAGGGGTTTAGGGCCGGTTTAGGGTTTAGGGTTTTGGGGTTTAGGGCCAGTTTAGGGTTTAGGGTTTACATTCCGAAGCCGAAGCCTCAGCCCTAAACCGTACGCCATCCCTGCGCCGACGAGGTCTGCGATCTGTACGGCCAGTGGCACAGGGCCGCAGGGGGACCAAGTCTCACAGGGCAAGCAACTTTTTTTGGTTTTGGGTTTTTAGGGGCCGAAGGTCTCGGTTTCCAGGGTTTAGGGGGTTTCGGGGTCAGCGTTTCGGGTTTCTGTATTCATCGAAGCTGATTCAGTCAGTCGCCTTTCCTGCTCCTGCCACTGCCGTTCTTAGTGCCGGCGTCGGATCCTGCATCAGCCAAAGTTGCAGCCAGAGCTTGCTCTAGCTTGTTGTGTCTAGTGGACATGGTCGCTCGGTTCCCCAGCAGGGTTGTATTGACCCCGAAGCCCCAACTGTTAGACTGCACAACCCTAGACCCTACCCTATCCTAAAAGGCCAAGCCCTAGACCCCAAAAGCCACAACTTTTACTCCAGAAACATGAAGGCTCGCAAAGCTCCGCTACTTCGGATCCTGATCTGAAACCTTCGTAGACCCCTTACTTTCTCGAAGCCTCGTAGCCCCTTTACTTTTAGAGCCCTTGTCCAACCCTTATGGGCGCCTTCTAGAATGCTGTTCGACCTTGTATTGAGCCCTTCTAGAAATCTCGACGTTGGACCTTTGATGGATCCTTGTAGAACCCCTATAATACCTTAAGGCCTATAAACCCTAAATAGTGGAATGGTGCTCTACCAGGCCCCTCTGTGCCGAGCTCTCCGTAGAGAGAAGTGACCCCGACCTCGCAAAGCGAGGCAGTGGCGGGCGGTCCAAGATCTGAGGAATAAGGTTATTGAAGCTTTGGTGTTTAAGGTTCGTGGCTTCAAGTTGAGCTGCGCTGGAGGTGTTCGCACTTAAGACTTCGGCTGTCGATTCTGCGGCAGAGGGCTTCTGGTGTAGTGATTCATGGTAAGTAAGCTGCCACCGGGGGGGATTGTAGAAAGACTGGGCCTTGACAGGGCAAAGCATTCCTCCGTGAAATCCGACCCGCATATCTAAAGACACAGGCAGGGCCTAATCATATTCAGAGTTGTAGCTCTTGCTGCTGCACTACGACTTTGTCGAATATCGCGACCACCATGACCATAACAGCTGCTATCACGGCGACGACGACCACCTGCCGCCACCACAACGATGCCAAGGAGGAGAGAGCACTACTCATCGTCACAGCCTTCAAAATTGTCATCGTGAACAAGTTCTGGCTTAGGCCTACGCGCAGGAAGCTCTAAAGCGTCCAACCCCGTGGCAGGCGCTTCTCGCACGCAGTTTCATTTGTCTCTTAGAAATATATGATTATTCTTATGGCAACTAGCATCACAAGAGCAACGAAGCGCAACCCTAAGCCCTCAACCCTGAACCCTGAACCGTGAAGCCGAGACCCTGAGCCCTAAACTACCCCAGGCCCTGAAGCCTAAACCCTGCCAGGCTACGATTGCTTCATCTCCCACAACTGGGGCAAGGTTGGGCTTGTGTTTAGTATGTAATTTTTGTTACAGGTGTTGTTGGGGTGTTTTTATTGCTTTGTTGTGTTTTTCGTTCTGAGGACTTTGGGGATTTTGGAGTTTTTGTTTTCGGATTGTCAGGATTAGGGTTTAGGGTCTGTGGTTTCTTCGTCAGCTCATCGGGCTTCGGGTGTAGGGTTTGGGCTTTCAAGCTCACCCATGTTTTTTGCCCTGAATCTTCATCCCGGAACTTTGAGGCCAAGACCTCATAGCCTTTCAGCCCCAAGCCTGCACTCCCCAACTCCCTTGTAGTCCTCAGGCTTCTGCGCCCGAAAGCGTAAGCTGCTATGCAAGCCCACCACCTTGAAGCTCAATCCCAACACCCCTAACCTAAACCTAAAGCCAGTGTTATCCGGAGAAGCTGCCATGCAGGATTCCCAGGGCCGGGACAACCACCAGAGGGTGATGCGGATTGCCGCCGGCCCAGCAATTTGGGATTTCTTCAAATCCTTACCTTAGATCCTTGACCCGAAGCTCTGGATCCTAAACCCTAAACCCTGAGTGCTTACCTAAGCTTCACCTAAGCCGGAACTAAACCCGGAAGCTTACCGCATCGTTGTGGGTTCTCTCGTTGTAGTACGCCTCGGTGTTCTTCAGGGCACCAGGACAGAGAACTTCGCTCAGCTTTTAGGGCTTAGGGTTTCGGGTAAGGCTTTAGGGTTAAGACAATGTTGCGGCTTGAACGTAGATGCCGGAAGAATCAGTAATAGGATCCGCTTATTCTCCCAGAAATAACTATACTGTACTAGACCAGACACCAAGAATCCTATTCTAAATAGCAAGGCCCCCTATATTGGGCTTCAGGCTTGGTGACTGGGAGCTGAGGCTCCATAAATAGGTATCAGAGCAACCCCAGGTATGATTCACATGATTCTTCCTAGGCCTCCCAATATAGTACTTAGAAAAAGGACCCTAAAAGGGAGCCTAAGTCTCTAGTCACCAGTGCAGCTGCACCCTCCCGACACTGACCGTAGAGGTCATCCTCAGTCGTCGGGCAAGAAGAGAGTCATGTCAGTAAGTACCGCTACGATAGGAAGAAGGGCAATCGTCGAAGTCATGCAGGTCACAGGACTAGTACAACTAGAACCGACAGCACTGTCCCCTCACTGTCGACCCTGGTAAGTCCTTTGTCGGAAAGAAGCCCCGAATGCTTGCTGCGGCATCAAGTTCTGTGCTTCCACAGACCTCAGCCATTGTCAAGCAAGGCCAGCAGCTTGCAAAGTCATGGCATCCAAGTCTTTCTGCAAGACTGCGAGGCATCAGGGTTTCCGGTTTAGGGTTAAGGGTGTGGACTGGGGTTTGGAGTGGCAGTGGGCTTGAATACGGCTTGCCACTCAAGCGAGAGGTGCCTTCCAGAATTCTATCCCAAACCCCAAATCTTGGTCCCTAGACCCTATAAACCCTAAACCCTACACCCTACCCCATAATGTGCACTGCGCTTCCCATTAATAACCCCCCCTCCTTGATTGATTTCAGGCCCAGGCTGGGGCAGATAGATAATTGAGGGGGGATCGGTCGTCGTAGTACAGTAGTACGGTATTTCGATAGTACAACAGTGGTACAGTATGTAATGCAATAGTACAGTAGTAGTACAGTAGTACAGCAGTACAGTAGTACAGTATCATTACAATAGTACAGTCGCAGTACAATTGGAGTACAGTAGTACTACAGCAGTAGAGTAGTAGTGCAGTAGCAGTACAGTA
>CAJNJA010006944.1:242-16503 GCA_905231915.1 Symbiodinium necroappetens
GTGGTCGCCTTCGTGGGTGGCATCCAGTTCGACTTGTTGCCTGGGCCCTTGGCAGAAGTTGACACCACGGTCCGGAGCTTGAAGGGGAGTGACAGTCCAGTCAGTTTCATGAGCTTCTTTCAGCCTGCACAGCCTCTTCGCTTTCGCAGGATGTTGTGCATAGGCTGGCGCGCTCCAAGAGAAATATGCGCATGAGCCGAAGAGGGTGAGGTTGGGCGGTTCTCTAATGCTGGATGTTGCCGTTGAAGGCCTGGTTTTTAGCTGCTGTGGCGGTCCTGCTCCTCTTCCATTTTCATGCGGGAACACGACCACAGGTGATTCCCAAATCACATGTCAGAATTGCCTTGCGTGGTGGGACACGATGGTAGAGGCAGGCGGGGAGCGGCGTGGGCTGGAGACAAGCTTCCATTTTCGAGCGCCTCCACGTGGCTACGGTGCCTTGCGTTTGTGCTTCGATCTGCAATCATGTGCCAACGCGGGCATCCCTAGTCATCCCAGACTCTACGCCGGCTCTGAACTTCAACCCTGCTAAATCCTACACCACAGACGTGCTCTCTCTCCCCCGCACCACGCAACCCATGGACTGCACCGCTCGCCTTGAGCCGCAAGCATGCAGAATGATGCCTCTATCAGCAAGCTTACCAGACACTCAAAACAAAGAGCATGTAAGCGTGGCCTGGGCACCTGGAGCCTTCAGCGAGCAGAAAGGAAAGTGGATGAGATTGAGGAGTAGGAAGAGGAGGAGGAGGGCGACGATGGTGATGGCGACGTTGGCAAAGGTGACAACAGCCGTCTTCAGGCCAAGTGCAAAGACAATGCCAGTTTAAGATTGAACACGACAACGCCAGTGTCACAGACAAAAGCGAGAATCACAACAGCAACAACAGTAGTACCGGTCACAGCGTGCATGCTTGACCGAGCTTGTGGCTAGGCCCGCTAACAAGTTCCTGGCATGGTGACGACACTGACATGCTGACGATGACACTGGCGCAGGTGGTAGTGATGGTGAGATCATGACGATCATCACCATCATCATGAGGGAGGAGGAGGAGGGTGAGGAAGAAGTATGGCACTGATCGTGAATGACAATGATGGTGCCCATGATGCTCATGCTGACCATGCTGATGGTGATGATGCTTCAGTTGCTGGGTCTGATCGCGATCACCGTTGCCACAAGGTCTGCTGGCCGCGGGGTCAGCCCGAGGGGCTTGACCTCAGCGTCTTGCGCACGGTGATCAAGTCCAACGGGGTCATGCTCTTCAGCCGCACGCTGCGTCTATCCAAGCGGTTCGGCGACAACACGGACTTTGTGGAAGGCCGAGCGAGGGGTCTGAGTTAATGGGGTTGAGAATGTTTTGCATTCGGCTGCAGGGGCTTTCTCGGAAGGTTGCGCTTTAACTACAGGTTGAAATAAGATTAACTTACTATTGCTTATCCCCGCATTCTATCCGCCTAGGTAAGAATTGCTGAGACAGGTTTTTGGCAAAGCACCCCCTGCCCTCTTTGGGGGCAACTCCCTGAGTAAGGCAACATCAACAAAGCCCACCAGACCATGCGAAGCTTCTTCGGCGTCAACGCCGCGCCGGGTGAGAGCGGAACGGGCATCGCCTCCATGGAGCGTTCGAGCCTCCTCCAGGCGAACCAGAGCGCGAAAGCCAAGGAGGAGCTGGAGGAAGCTCTGTGGGAGACGCAACTCGGTTTCATGACTTCCTAAACCCTAGACTGGCCCTAAACCCTCAAACTTAGTTTCGGGTCTTCTGGGCTTAGGATTTAGTTAGGGAGTACAACTGCGAGATCGAGACCTCGACCTTCGCCTCCAAGCTCCAGCAAGAGCTTCTAAGACCTTTGACGGCAAGATGCTGACACGAATAAACGGAATCATAATGCTGATTACTATTATCATGGTGAAAACCATCTGAATACAGCAGGAATCACGATTTAGTAATATTATGGTGACAACAATGAGAACCAAGCCCAAGCCCTGTGAGCCCGGTTAAGCCCACGGCTCGGAGTTTCCAGGCAGGATGACCTCTACTTCGCATCCATCGAGTACGGGAAGGATACCTGTTATGATATAGACCCCAGGGCACCAGAAAAACCTTGCGTGCCCCAAGGAAGCTACAGCCCACGAGTGCTCAAGTGCTCAGCCCCCAAACAAGGAAGTCGACCTCTCAGCTTTCAGACCCCTGCGCAGGCCAAACCAGCAAAGCCCACGATGCGAAGCACCCAACCCGGATAATCTCCACCCTCAGCTCGACAGCCCGAAGCACTGAAACCTGAAACCCCAAACACCCTAAACCCTTTCACCCTCAAGGCCGAAAGCCCCAAAAAAAGTTCAGGGGATTGGGGTTTAGGGCCTTCTGCCCTGCTCCGCTGAAGAGGATCTGGGCGTGAACATCACTTCCGAGCTCGGGGGCCACGCGGCCCAGGAACAGCTCGAGGCCCGACCTTTGGATCAGGGCTGTCCTCCCTTTTTTAACAAAAGGGGGGGCATGAATATTTGGAGTAGGGCTTTGCGGGTATATGATAGTACAGGTATAGAGAAGAGGCCTTAGAATTTGCTTCCTTGGAGGGTTCTATCATGGTCTTCTGGGGTTTTCGTGCGTCCGGAGGGAGGTGAGCTGGTGTTGGAGCTTCGGGTTCAGAGTTTCGGATGTAGGTTTTGTTTTCTGCGCGTTTGTTGCACGGTTGTTTCAGATCTTCAAGGTCTTAGGCTGCAAGGTCCGTGTTGGGGAGTTGTCAGGGTGGTGAGGGTTGTGGGGCCAAGGGTTTCCCGGCCGAAGGATTTTGCTGGCCTTTCTGTCCAACAAACTTGAGCTTTCTGTAATGATGCTTTTGCTGCCTGTGAACAAGCCCGCAATCCTAAACCTAACAAACCGTAGCGCAAATCCCCAAGCCTCAGACCCGAGATCCTAGAGACCCTTAAACCACCAACCCTTCAAAAGCTTAACCTTTGGCTTCAGGCGCTTCTTGCCAAGAAGGAGAAGAATGAGGAAGCCGAAGACAAGGATGAAGCCGAAGAGAAGGAGGAAGTCGAAGAGACCTTCAAGTTATTCAGCTTCAAGAACCCCGGGATGATCAGCTTCGAGGCAGAGCGAAGTTTCTGAAAAAAGAGCTCAGGGGTTTGGGGCGTTGAGGGTTTATTTAGGGTAGGGCTCTTCGGGCGCAGGATGAGTTAGGTAGAGGTTTCGAGTGCCCGCCTTGTCATGTGAGCAACACGCCAACGAAACTTGGGAACTGCGCCCAGCAACGATTTGTAGCTCCAACACACCGCGCCGGACCCCAGGTTGCGTGGGCATTGTGCAAAGGCCTCTGTGCCCATGCCCGCTACGTTTCCAACACGGCAAAGCAAATATTGCCGGCGAAAGCTTGAAATAATGCCAGCGACAACTTTGAACAATGCCAGGGAATTCGCTGAGGTTCAAAATGGATACGTGTGCGACGGGTTGAAAGGGTTCAGCCCTTGACCCTAAACCTGAACAACCCAAGAAAGGGTGGGCGGATCTCCCCTGTTCTGCATCGTCTGTGAGGTCCAGGGCCTCCTGCATGGGAACTGGCTCCAACTCGGGCTCCAGATGGCCTTCGGGCCCTACGAGAGCCCGCACATGAAGATCCCACTGTCGCTCAGCTCACATGAGCAGCCCTTGAGTTGGGAAACCCTAAACTCTTAGCCCCAAAGCCTGAACCCCTAAACTCCAACCGCCAAACCCTAAACTCTTTAACCAGAATGTGCCCTACTACCGAAACTCCTTCGACCCTTCTCCCATAAATTCGACAGTGAGGATCCGTAGCCCTTAGAAAGCCTAGAGGTTTAGGTCAGGGCCTAGGGGCTAAGTTGAAGGGTTTGGAGTTTAGAAGGCTGCCGTCGGCTTCTCTCTCCCCTTGGGAAAGCAGGCCCCTAAAGCACCTGGACTTTCTCCCGAAATCCAACACGCCTGAACATCCATGAAGCGAAGCCCAAGGCTGAACTTGGCGGACCAGTTCGCTGCCATCCTTGCCGCACTGCCCTCCGGTCTCGTTTCCGTGGAGAGCCGGGCCAAGGCGATCGCATCGCTGAAGGACCAAGAGTGGAAAGGGGATGGATTTTTGAGGTGTGTTAGGGTTTTTGTGCTAAGGGTTTCCAATGGTGTTAGCGGCTATGACAAGTTGTTTGTTGTAGTTTTTTCCAAAGGTTTTTCTGGGGGCTCTAAATGACCTATAGGGGCTCTAGGAGTTTATTAGGACGGTAAGTGGATTTGCTTGATGCACGAGCATTAAGCGATGCCTAAGAGCATGTGGAGGGCGCAGCGCTGAAGGACTTCTCCAGCAAGGATGTGAAGAAGGTCAAGGCGAAGGTCCCGAAGCTCATCCCCGGCACCACCATCGGCTTGCGCAATCCTCACTGGGGTCGCTACATGAGGCTGTTTGGGATCCGGAACATGACCTCAACCCTAAACCGCCTAAAGATTAAATCCGTTGACCCGAAACCCTCAAGCCGAAGGGGCGGAAGTTTTTCCAGCTTTTTCAGAAGACACCAGCTACCGCTTAACTGCTCTGGAAGAAGGAAGAAGCCTTTTTGATAAGGCAACCTTTAAGCTGTACTTGAACGTTTCGTGCTGCAGTGTCACCCATGAGGATGAACAACGCAATTATGGACACGAGCTCACCGCAGGGTCTTGATTTTCCAGCGGGATGGGAATTCGAGCTTTTCACTGTGGTGGACGCCGGGAACGGCGAGGTTGCCTTCCACAATCCTCGGTGGAATCGCTTCGTGTGGATGGAAGGACCTCCTGGTGCTCAACGGATAGGGACCTGTGTAAGGGATAATATAGAGACTTGTTATGGGCATTCCCTGTCCCACTCCACCACAAGCAGCAGCAAGAGGAGCCACGTGCGTGGCCACCCACCACCACCCGGCCGCCGGCTACAGCCGGGACTGGGCCAAGGCACGCTTCATGGAGGTGGAGATTCCCGAAACGGAAGCGCCCCTAGCAGTAGGGCAAGTAGGGCTTCTGCAGCCGAAACAGAAGCGTCCCCTTGAACTGGAACAGGTCGCTGCGGGGGACAACACCATCGCGCTGTACAACAAAGCCGAGGGTCGCTTCTTGAGGCTGCACAACACCATCATGGACTCCAGCCCACCGGTTTCGAGCGAGTTTCCGGCTGGCTGGGCTTTCGAGAGATTCCAGATCGTCCCGACGGGTCCTTACGGTGGCATTAAGCCCGGCATGGTGGTGGCCCTTTACAACACCCATTGGAAAAGGTTCATCCGCATGCACCAGACCTACATGGACGCCAGTGCTGAGCATCCACCACACTTGGCCAATAAGGCCGGCTACCCCGCGGGATGGACTTGGGAGCAATTCACGGTGGTTGACGGTGGGAACGGCAACATTGCCCTGTACCTTGGAAACCTTCAGTGTTTGCTTCAACTACGCTCTAAGGATCCGATAATATGTATTTCCTTGTTGAGAGATTTGGCTCTTTCAAGGCATAGCGCCATCCACAACCGTTTCGTGTCCATGCGCAGCGGCACCGCGCTGGGAGCGAGCTCTCCCATGGCTGCCAATGCCCTTCCCACGACTCCCTGCGGCAGAACTCAGAATAGCGAGAAAGAATCCTAGCTAGGATGTACGGATTTCTAGGATGTAGAGACTTGGCCCGAATGAAGCCTTGCAGGCCTTCACTCTCAACTTTGCCCTGACACCGCAAGCCTGAAGAACTCCCAAGGGAAAAACGCAACGTTAAAAAAGCCTTCGACCCTAGACCCTCAAACAGCCTTCAACCCTTCAGGGTAAATCCTTGAAACCTTGGATGCTCAACCCCACAACCATGTGCTCTTGAGCCCTTCCGAAAAGAGCCTAAACCCTAAGCCTCGTATAGAGTCCTTATGATGACAATTGAGAAGAGCTGCTGGAGAGAACCATCAACGAAGCAAGTGTTTGAAGTTTTTGCCCCGTGGGTTTGGCCCTTACAGCTAAACTACCTGGCCAAAGCTGGGCCAACTGCCCTCACCGTGCGAGGGCTGTCGAGGCACCTCGTGAGGAAAAGCACACATCTACGGATGAACTCACTCAAAGATCCAACCTGTGTGCTGGGTGTGGTCGGCAACGCTCGCGTGGCACTGGTGGCACGTTTCAAACTCAACAAACCTGTGCGAGTGGAGGAGAACAAAACAGGTCTTGTGCGATGAAGCTTGGTCCCTTCAAGTGCAACGTAGCTCGTTGGAGCTCCACCTGCCTGCTCACGCCCTGTGCAAGTCGTTTGTGAGGGGCGGCATTTGCGCGCTGCAACAACAAACTGCGTGCTTGCTGCCTGCCTCCTCACGTGCAAAGTTCTCGCCGTGATTGGCCGGCGCATGATCTCGAAGGCGCTGCAACTTGCCCGCTTTTCCAGGGCTCACGGACGACACGGCTGTCACTGCTTGAAGGCACCATTTGGAAGACTCCCACACTGCAATGAAGCAGATACCAATGCAGATGATAGACATTCCCAATTAAATCTATATCAAGCGACAGAGGGAGAGACAAGTCCTCTTTTGCAGCTGTTGTTTGGCTGTCGGCACCCGCGACCTGAAGCATAGCCAACAAGACTGCGACAGTGCTCAGCTGCAAGTCTTGCTGCGCCAAGGTTCCTCCTGCAATTGTTGTTTGGGCTTTGCTGCAGGCTTCGGCTTCCGCCGGCCGAGCTGTGCCATGCTCAAGCAAACCCCAAATGATTGCGAGCTCACGGATCCTCGCAGACGAGGAGTGCTTTAATAAGGAGATCTACAGCCCGCTCAACGCCTAGGCAACAAACGGGAATGATTTCACCATTCTCCTATTGATCTCCAAGGTAGTTGGGCGCAAGCCTGCTGGGACAACACAAGCCCAGAGCCTTTCACTGACCCCCAAAAACCTCAATGGGTGCTGCGCGGTGGCAAGCGTCGTTTTCCAAACGCCTTGATGGCCGCGGCCAAAGCTGCGCAGATTTAGGTAAATGGTGGGAGCCCACTGCTCAAAAGCTGCATGCACTGCAACGTTTCTGCGTTGAGTAGCGGGGGCTCCCTTCCGGGACCCGGACAAAGGTGGTGGGTGTGCCCGGTGATCCCGACGCTCCCATCTGCCAAGATCCTCACTCTGAGGTGCACCGAGGCTTGCGTGAACATGTAAATGACGCGGCGGTTTCTGGGCTTGCACCTCATTGCCGCGCGAACAACTCGGAAACATGCGACATGGTGGTCAACCCCTGTTGCGAATGTTGGGTGACAAACCCCTCAACTCCAGGAGCTTCCCGAGTTGACCTTGTACCCCCAAACCACCATCACCATGTTCGTCTGCAACCTCGCGGTCATCACCCAAAGTGTTCTGTGGGCTCTGTGTCGGCCTGTGGTCCTGGGATTCCGCCCGGAGCTACAAAGCTTCGGGGCATGCCGTGCTGCATCAAAGAAACTTGGGTTTGCCACCTACAGCTATGATACATGTGTTGTTAAACTGTCATGCTCAAGGCGGTCAGTGCCTGGGCCTAAGAGCAACAAAAGAAAAGGTTTCACATGCACTTCTGCAAGAACCCTTCCCGGAAACATGAATAAGAGGCTTACAAGCGCCGCCCACCTTATGAGGAATTGGTACTGGGAGCGCTTCGCTGTGGTGCCTGGAGGGCATCTCGAGATTGCGCTGCACAACCACACTCACAACAGTTCCTTACTTGTTTTCTTTCGTGTTTAAGGGTTTCAGTGCGTTCGGAGGTTTGCGCATTTTCAAGCTGTCTCTACATCGAGGATCTGGGGCTTTAGAGTGCTGAAGTCAGCCGCTGAGGTTTGTATGCCTTGTAGGGTTTATGCGTTGACGTCGTGAGCTTTACATGGCCGAGCGGCGCGTTTCCGGGTGTTGGATTTGCAAGAGGCTTTGGGATCTGGGTCTGTGAGATGTAGGCCGTTCCATTAAGGTTTGGCGGGGTTTATGCTTACTTGGCTACAAGTAGTGAGGGGTTTAGTGTTGCGGCCTGTGGGTTCAGGGGCACTTGGATTCTAGGTTTATGGGTGCATTCTGCACAGGATCTGCCGGACCGGCGTTTCACGTGTTGTTCCATACGTTAGTTTGTGGCTCAGACGTCGACCTGGACCTCAGCCTTCAACCCTGCCTTCAACTTTCAACGCCAGCTTTGTTGCAGGGTCTCTGTATGATCTGTGTTAGGTCTATAGTAAAAACTTACAAAACGATAAATGTGTTGTAATTAAAGTCAATCCTCAACACCCACCGAGCACTTGTGGTAAACTCCGAACCCTCGACCGCTTGCGAAGGCTTTGTTACACTGGTCGGCACTCACATGGGCGGGCATGTGGCAAACGCCGAGGACTTGGGTGTAGTGTAAAGTTCGGGGAGCTTACCGCAGCCCTAAACCACAACAAAGTTCAAAGCCTGAAGCTTTGCATTCTTAAACGCCACCACTGCACTGCGTTTTTCCATTTTGCAAGGCGTACATCCATGGTTGGGCCTACCAGCGTTTCAAGGTCGGCCGAAATTCAAAATTGACTTATTGAGATGATTTTTCAGTTTAGAGTTGGTGGATCAGGGCCGGTTCTTAAGTATGTTCCTTTAGGGTTCGGGATGTGAAGATGCACGTTTCAGTGTCGTAAAAAGTATCTGTCAACGGCGTACCCACAGTCTCTGCGTATCTCCTTCCCCCATCGTATTTGTTTATCAACGCACCGTAACGTACCTTCGCGTATTTGGAATCGTTGTCTAAGCTCGCCAGCTACGCAGCTACACCCTGAACTAGACCATAATACTATCGTCCAGGTTGTGCCGCTTGGTGAGGTGGATGTGGAAAAGGATGCGTCCTGGTCATTCGACTTCAACTGAAAGCGCATGTAGACTCGCCAAAATGCGTTGAAGGCGCATGTAGACCTGCCGAAGTGCATTGCACGAAGAAGGTGTGCGTGCTGGTACGTTTCTGTCGGTCGCATGTGAACGCAAACAGGTTGGCCGGCTCATGGCTCAAATATCATTGCTTGGAATTAATATATTTAATACGGTTTAGGATATCGGTAAATTCGATAAAAAAAAGAAAAATATATACTATTAAAATTATAGAATTTGTTCTAATCGAATTTCTTTTGTGATTTTTGTAATTTGGTCGATTTTCGATTCTGGTCTAAAATCTGAAAATATAATTGCTATTGTATTTTTTTCGTAATATTGATTTATTGAAAATAAATAGAAAAACATGATTCTGATTTTGATATTATGCATTGGTAATTTTTTTTTTGATTCTGTGAATATAAATATATAATTCTGGAAAATTTGGTATTTATAATTGATATGCGAATTTTTCTATACAAATTTTGATAATGAATTATATCGTTCGTTCGGTATGAATAATACGATGATCGAAAAGTTTATATTCGTTATTATGCGATATTTATTCTTAAATTCGGAAACTCAAGGCCTAGATTATATTGGATGTCGTAATAAATTTAAAGAATTTAGCTAAAGGTTATAATTTAAGAATAAATACGAAAAAAAATGAAATTCTATTTAATTTAAGTTCTTCGTAATTATTATCTCAAAATTAATATATATTTAATTTAATTTTTTTTTTCAAGATACATATATTAGAATTATGAATAATATGAAATTTTTAAAAACCTTCGTTTTGTGTTAGGCTCAAGTATCTAAGCTATGGGCGGGATATTTGATTTCGATAATAGATGGGAGTAAATGAATAATCTAATTAAATTTCAAAAGTAGAATAAAAATGGAATTGAGATTTAATAGTACTTTCCAAATTTCTTTTGAGATGGTATCTACAATAACGTTCCGATCTAGAAATCTTATATTTCTTATATAACACATTTTGATTCTATTTAATTTTATGATCAAATCCGTTCTGAATTTTTTTATATAATATTTAAATTGCTTAGTATAAGGGTCTTCTAATTTTAATCTATATAAGTAATTAATAAATATCGCCTCTCAGATCAAATAGTTTTTCTTAATAAAATTTCTCGTCTCTAAATCGAGTTACGATATAAGCCAAAGATTATCGGATTTCTGAAAGAACTTGTTTGCTTTGTTCGTAGATAAACGATTACGTATCTGGTCATTAATTATCTTTTTCTTCAAATTATCAAACATGTCATATATAATCCGAATTCATTCTTGATCGACGTTGACTACTCTTTGGTTGCTGAGCCATGACCAATTGGATTTCCATAGATGTGTTTGGCAATTGAGAATCACTTTTATTAAATTTGATATATTTATTTTTTGATTCATCGTCGTTTGTTTATTTCCAATAGTATTTAGATTCTTGGGCCGTGCAAAACTGTATTGTTCTTCCCAAGGACATCAGGCAACTTTGGAGCAGAAACACAAATGTTCTGTTTGACCCTAGAAACCTTTGGCCACCAGATGACTTTAAATGATAGCTCCTTTCAACCGTAGGACAAGGTCAAGTTCCTAGACCGTACCAAATGTAGGTAACTCCACAACGCATTTTCATAGGTGGCACAAGTGATGCACTGCACGGTTGAATATTCGTTGCACTTCCAGGAACGATGATTGAGTGTCATCGAAACCTAAGCGGTGACGAAAGTTGTAATACGATACTAATCACTGGAATCGTTTCAGGGGCACAAAATTTCGGATACTTCCAATTTTGTCACCCTGCTCTATGCTCCCATTCCCATGAGTGACAACCTTGACAACTGCTTAATGAGGGGTCTTGAATTTGCTTCTTCATTTTAGGTTTCACTTTTTGGCCTTCAATCAATTCTATGTGGGTGGCATGACTCGGAGACAAAAAACGACTTGTGACTAGTGATACCACGTATGAAAATGCTTTCATCGACATAAATGTTGTTTTTGAAACAAACCGTATCTCAGAGTTTGCAGTTCAAGGCCTTGAAAAATTGACGAAACTTTGTAGTTTCAACGACTCCGCGGGAATCAGTCCAATTGTTATTGTGCATAAAAGGAATATAGAATACTTCAGACATCACTTCCCCATACCGAACGAATGAATCAAGTCTCAAAGCACGAATATTTGGATGGAAGCACTGTTGAAGGTTCGGTTTTGATTGCCACATATATTGAGTTGTCCAGTCAAAACTCGAAACTCCGAAGCCGTATGGGCAAGACAAGGGAAGGGTATATGAACATGTGTCTGTGCAAAGGCAACAAGTAATGAAGCTATCCATCGATATATCATTGTGTTTGTACATAAATCTGCATTGATATATGTGTTGATTTCTGCAAATGCGTTGTGTCCTTCGTGTGCTCGCCCGTCCGTTCGTCCGTGCTTCCTTACTACCCTCGTATCCGTCCGTTGCTCTTGCGGAAGCCGGCGAGATTTGCCAAGGAACACATCAGGGCTAGCCGCCCGAGCAGCCATTTCCCTTTCTGAACCGTCCGTTCCTCCACCTCCATCCGAGCGGAAATTGGCAAGATTTTTGGGCAACGAATGCAATAGAGGAAACGGCCGGGGCCTCTTTTTTCCAGAAATGGTTGACCGGGGCGCCAGTTGCGCTGGCGGACCCCAAACCCAACATCCTTGACACTAAACCCAACACCCTAAACCCAAAACCCTAATCCCAAACCCTACACCCCAAACCATCAAGCCTCAAGCCTCAAATGCTGATTTTTAAATCCAGTGATTTGTTTGAACTCAGCGCCGAGGTGCGCCAGTGCGGCAATTGGTTGCTGTAGTTGGTCCTGCGGCTTTTCGAGCAAATTCACGTCGTATCATTAGTTTCAAACACACACATAGAAATACATGGATTCACAAGCATGAATGTCATGTCGGTAGGCAGACCAACAAAAAATTTAAACAGGCTATAAACATAGACACGGAACACCTTGTGTATATATATATATTTCTATATATATATATATTTGTATTTTTGTATATACAGTTTCTTAGGTGTGTATACCTATGGAAATATTCGTTTGTGTATGCAGAGAATGGGTTCTGTACTGATATATTCATGTTTGTAGATTCATGTATATATATATATATATGTACACATTTTAAGCAAAAACACAGATAGACACACATTACGTATACATATGGTACATAGAATTTTGTGCTCATGTGCAAATGTATGTCCGACAAAAGTAGAACAATGCATATTTTTTTTTAAACTTTTATTCAAACATGGGAGAATTTCTGATGTAAACACACTTAAAGATTCAAAAAAAAGATTTCATGCGTCGATTTCAAGTATTAGTTTGAACATCTAGCAGAATTTCTTGGTGCTACAGACAAACACATCATGTACATATCAATTAATTTCACCCGGTTTCTCGCTTTGACTTCCGTCCCGGGCTCGATTGCCATCAGCATTTTTTACATGCATATAAGCATAAATGCTGACTAATGTTCATATGTTCATGCCATGTTTTTTAACAGGCAAAAGAAGTAACAATTGTGGGATGCAAATGCAAGTTGCTTGCACACGGCTCCACAATCAACTTTGGAAACAGTCTTGCAACATGAATTTATGCTTGTATGTCCAATGTTGATGCATCGATGTATCTATATCTGTATTGTCCATAAATTCAAAACACTACATTTGTGTGAATTTTTTCAATGTATTTCAAACAGGATGTCGAAATTTATTTGGCAATACAGTCGTTTCTATATGTAGAAAAATAGTCATAGCGAATTTCCTGCACACTCCAAATTCGCCTGGAAAAACAAGTTTTCGGCAAGAAAAGCCTCGGCCGTTAACTGAAATGTGTTCGTTGCCGCAAGTCTCGCCACATACATGCTTGTTGATATTTTAAGCATATTCCAGGCAAGCATGTGTGCACATTTGTTTGTGTTTGTATTTCGTTATTTGGCTTTGTATCTAAATATAAATCTATTGCCAAATTTATGCATACTTAACCTCTGCATCTGTGTTTATATCTTTCCTATTTCTGTTTCCGCGAAGGCCGTGGACGGAAGCGAGCCGGAATCGTTTTCACGTGTACTACTTATTGTTCATGCATGATCTTTGCATGTCCATTTGAATTCTATATGTGAATGCTGTTACCGATTTATTGAGCTTGCTTCGTGTGCGGGGTGCTGTTTTGAATACCTCAAATTTAAATTAGGGGGTTTTTCGGAGTTTTGTGTGTTTTTAAAGTTTTTATAGTTTCCGAGTCTCGATCGTATTATGGGATTCTTAAACTCTTAACTGGGGGCTTGAGTTTATTCAATTCTAAACAGAGGCTGGGTATTTCTTGAACCCTAAACTCCCAGTTTCTTAAACCCTAAATTGAAGGTTTCCTAAACCCTGACTTTCTTAAACCCTAAACTGGGAGTTTCTTAAACCCTACACTGGGAATTTCCTAACCCTAAATTGAGGGTTTCCTAAACCTTTACTGGGGGTTTCGTTCACCCTAAACTGGGAGTTTCCTTAACCCTAAACTTCAAGTTTTTCTTATACTTAAACGGGGAGTTTTTCAAACCCTAAACTAAGAGTTTCTCAAAACCTAAACTGGGAGTTTCCGAAACCCTAAACTTGGATTTTCCTACACCCTAAATTGGCAGTTTCCTAAACCCTAAATTGGCAGTTTCCTGAACCCGAAACTGGGAGTTTCTTCAACCCAAACTGGGAGTAGGTAGAAAAACAAAGGGCCACGGTGCTTGCGATTTGGTATAACATTTTGCTCGAAAAATCTAAGGGAAACGGTATCATATCTTGTATTTATACATATGATTACAAAGATACACAAATATATAAACATGTAGATATAAAGTTTGAAAGGTATGTAGACATATAGGTACATGGATAAATAGGCATTGAAAAACACATAATATCATGAAGACTATATGTATGAACGTTCTTATACCTTGGAACGATTCCATTCCGCCTCGGCCTCCACGGATATAAATCGACATCTAGACATACACAAGTAAAGACACATCGCATTTTTGAAATGGATATAGATATGAACACCGAATTAAGTATGGAGACATCTAGCAAAAAACATACATATAGATATAAATCCAAAAAAGGAAATAGAAATACAAACAAATATAGTTTTTGCATATATGGAAGATCTATACAGTATCAAGCAGGATGCATATGTGAAGGTTGTTGCAGATTGAAACGATGCCACTTCGGCCGGTGGCTGCTTCCCCCGGCTTCGGCGGAAAAATATGATCCATCCTCGGCCGAACACGCACTTGGTCAGCAAAAGCCAAACAAAAAATTAATAAACCATTATTTCCTTGGCCTCTTTTTTTTTAACTAAGAAAAAGTCCGTACTAGCTTTTTGCATTCCTCAATATAAACGTAAACGGACGGTGAGATACAACCAGGAACGAAACACAATTGAATCTGAAATCTTTGCTTTTGTTTCTCTATGCTTGGCCGACACAAATTTGCTTCGGGAATTGTCGTTTTTATTTTTCTTGTGTATTGCTTCTTTTGTGCGAATATCCGTCCTTCCCTCCTTCCATCCGAGCGGAAGTCGAAACGAACGTATTGAAGGAATGGGCCGGAGCCTCTTTTGTCCGAAAACTGACGAAAGCGCCAGCTGCGCTGGCGGACCTTAAACCCAAACCCTAAACCCTAAAAATATTTAATTAGCATTAAGGCTTGAGAAACTCCCAGTTTATGGTTTAAGAATCTCCCGGTTTGAAGTTTTAAAAAAATCCCCATTTGGAGGAAAAGCAAACTCCGAGTTTCAGGTTTACGAAACTCCCAGTTAAGGGTTTTCCAATCTTTCAATTTAGGTTTTAGGAAACTCCCAGTTTGGGTGTAGAAAACTCCCAATTAAGGTTTTAAGAAATTTCTAATTTGGGGTTTGGGAAAATACCAATTTCGGGTTTTGGAAAATCCCAGTTTAAGAAGCCCATCTTAGGGTTTAGAATACTCCTAGGTTAAGTATTAGGAAACTCCCAATTTAGGGTTTAAGAAACTGCCAATTTAGGGTTTAGGAAACTCCGTGTTTAGGGTTTAAGAAACTCCCCGTTTAGGGGCTTAAGCAAATCCCAGTTTAGGATTTAGGAAACTCCCAGTGTAGGGTTGAGGAAGCTCCCAATCGAAGGTTTGAGAAACTACCAATGTAGTGTTTAAATATTTTGAAGTTCAGGGTTTAGGAAACCCAGTTTGGGATTTGGGAAGGGTTCGTTTCCAAAGCAAATAAAGGTACACAGTGCTTGTAATTGTGGGGGTGTGGGGGTGGAGCGATTGGGTTTTGGGCAAAGGTAATTTCTAAAATTCTGGGACTTGGTCTTTGTGATTGGTTGCCTTAACCCTAGACTGGGAGTTTTTTAAACCCTAAATTGGGAGTTTCCTAAACCCTAAACTGGGACTGTTTCCTGAACCCTAAATTGGAGTTTTCTATAACCCTAAACTGGGAGAGCCTCGGTATGGTTCGGCACGGAACGTCTGGAAAATCTTGTGGGACGGATCAAAAGCGACTTCCGCGCGCCCCTTCTGATATAAGGGCCCCAGCAAGGTCTCGGGACGGAACGTTGGGCAACTTGTGGGAACGGATCAAAGGCCACTTCCGGGAGCGCTTCTCGTAAGCGCCGTGCCGCTTGGTTTTTCCACAAAAATATATGTCATATATATAAATATAAGATATGATATATATTTTGTATATATAAATGTAAATACAAGTAGAAGTACATATATGATTATATAAAAAAAGATACATATATAGAAGTTTATATTCATGTATAAAAGAGTATCTCCAAAGATATACAACCATGTACGCACATATATGTTGATATTAAATACTTACGTATTTGGAAGAATTGCTTCTGCTTCTGCATAGACACATATAGACGCATATACATATCAGTTAATTTTTTTTTGTTAAGCTTCATGGTACACTTCAATTAACATAATTCGGTCCCGTTTCTTGTCTGTTCAATTTACTTAAACCCTGCGGGTTCAGCTGTGATGAGGAATTGTTGCAGATATAAATGCTTCTATCTTGATTAATGTCCATATGTTCATATGTGTCTGTATCTGTGTATCATATTTATGTGAAATGTACAAAAATGTTTCCTTGTATGCATGCTGCAATGATACTTATGTATAAGTATCGGCCTATCCATGTGCTTCTCTGTGTATGTTTGCCATCAGAGGAGGGTCGAGGAAGTTGATGTGTTGAATAAACTTTATCAACCAAAAACCAGCATAGACTTCAATTAACTCAAATCGGTTCCGATGCTTAGGGTTTAGGGTTTAGGGTTCAGGGTTGAGGGTTCAGGGTTTAGGGTTTAGGGTTTAGGGTTTAGGGTTTAGGGTTGAGGGTTGAGGGTTGAGGGTTGAGGGTTGAGGATTGAGGGT
>CAJNJA010006945.1:0-16256 GCA_905231915.1 Symbiodinium necroappetens
TTGAACCATCACAGCTCTCCGCAAAATACTGCTACTGGTTCTTTCGTCGCTCTGTCTGTACCTTGGCCCCTTGGTTGCACTTATGTCCCTTGGCTGCATTAATGACGCTCGGCTGCTTGGCACGTGACTTCGCCTGGGGTGCGACCTTCTTGGAGTGTGCAAAACATTTCTCCCCCCCCAAAAAAAAACCTTGCACTGCCCCTACTTGCCTTTGCACTGTGCACTGTCTGCTGCCCTGCCGCCCTTGGCCTGCACTGACTGCTTTCCCTTCCTTGCGCTTGCCCTTGCCTTTCTGCACTGTCCTTGCTGCACTGCCTTTGCTGCCCATTTGCTTCGCCTACTCTCACTCGCCCTCCCGCCGGGATCCTAGGAATGAAACCACTTTCCTACATCGCCTTGTCTCCCCCCCTAGGAACTACTAAACCTCGCCCGTGCGGATTGCCATGGCCTCATCAGCTCAGCAGCTGCTGACATAACTGCATGGTTCTGCTGGACTCGACTGCCGACGACTGGGATCTCTGCATAGGTCTTTACAGTGGCGGCTGTGTCCATTGTCTTGGCTGTACTGGTTGGGGCTTGAGGGATGATCCGGTCGCTTGCTCGAGTGCCTCGCCTGCGGAACGAGCCACTGGGAGACGCAATACGCGAGGGCCTCTGCATAGGTCTCTGCGCCTACAGCTGGTGTGACGAGTTTGTGGAAAGCTCACTGGACTGGAATAGGTGTCCCCTTGGAGTGGCCACAATAGCCAACGCTGGATGGAGGTTGACGCTTGTGGATAGGCCTCTGCACAGGTCTTGGCGCTTCCAACTAGCATGCTAGACTTCCCGGATGTTCACCCGCCAGGGTCCCCGTTAGGGCGTGGACCCGCCGGCTACGCGACAATACAGATGGGCCTCTGCATAGGTCTGTGTGCTTTCAACAGGATGTCTGCCAGGTTTCGTGGAGTGTGCGATGGCCATTGGTGGGTGGACTGAGTTGATGCCGGATGGTGGTTGGGGTGACGTTGCTAACCGCTGCAGTACCTTGTCTGTGGGCACGCCCCGTGGGGGCCAGCATGGATGGGCCTCTGCATAGGTCCACGCGCCTGCCACTAGCCGCTTCGCGTGTGCATGCAAGCTAGCTGATGGCGGTCCTCTCTGGCCACAGAGCAGTCGATTCTGGTTTTCGGTGCACTGGAAAGCGCGGAGTCATCTGGAAGTGACGAGAACCCTCTGCCGTGAGTCCTGAGGTTCCACTGTCTTGCCTCCCAGAGTGTGTGTCAGCAAGTGATGTGTTGCGTAGTGTGAGCGGGCGCCTGCGCCGAACTGTGCCTTTCCAGCATGCTGAGCATTGACTGGGTTTCACGTTGAGCCGACCCTGTCGCAGTGCTTTCTTAATCGGCTTGATTCTCCGATACTCTTGTGACCTGCCATGCAGTGTCCGCGGACGTTGCCAAGTGGGAGCCAAAAAAAAATATATATATATATATTTATTTACATGACTCCTAATTATCGGTCTGGTAGGTAGGGATCAGGAGGTCAGTTTATTGATCGTAAGAACATCTTCTTCCCGTGGCCATTCTGGCGATCAGCCGGTCAGCGTGGGGAAAGATTAGATCCTTGATCAGCAATGTCGTTCCCTGCAGCCGGCCCTTATCGCGGCTCAGAAGCTCAGCCGCAGACTCCCCAGTTCGGGCTGCCCAGGAGATGGCCACCAGCAGCAGATGTTGGTCAATGGGGGCTGGCTCTACACGCCAGGGCAGGCTCAGGCCCCCAAGAATCCGGCGGCTCCGCCCAGGTGCTTGGCATTTTGCTGCATATGCAGCTCCTCGGGCCGATCCTGCCCCGGCTGATAATGCCACGCTCGAGATCCCCGAGCCTGAACCCCTTTCGGAGGATCCGATCCAAGACGTTTCGGCCTCCTCTGCGGATCCGATCGAAGACTTGTCCCTGATGGTCGAGGCCTAGATCTCTTGGCTTGGTGCTGGGAATATTTCGTCTGATGTTTTCGCTCGGATGAAGTTGGAGTGATCGCCAGCCGAGCTGGTACGCCCCTCCGGCGACCGGAGCATACGTTCGGAAGGATGAAGCCCTGAGATGTTCGAAGTTTGAGCTGTGGCCGACGCCCACGTTGTGATCGCATAAAAAGTTCTTGCCGCCTTATTGCGGGGCAGTTCAGCGAGTTCTCGAGCGTCTGAGAACGGTCTGAGAAAATATATTCATCTGTATTGCTAGATTAAAAAGGCATGCAAGTCTGGGTCTCCCGCGAGGTGCCGGAGGCCATGCGGTCCCCCGCCCCAGACGTCTCAGATGCGGCACGCGAAGCCTGGACCAACTTCGCAGAGAATCGAGCAGAGGAGCTAAGGTGGGTTGGCAATGGGGACGGTTCTAACACCGGCTCGAGTACAGGTGACTACTGCTACTATGCGGGCCCATCTATTGGAAAGTCAATCAGTCGTAGGCAGGATTCTGGTAAAGGTACGCCTAGCTCCTACAACTCCTCACTTGCGGGGTTGCGATTGGTGGCCTGGGGAAGGGTCTAGAACGCCAAGTGTTTGTCGGGCGTGGGACACAGGGCTCATTGCCGTGAGGTTTGTTGGTGGCTACCTGATGTGGAGTGTAGTTGGGGTTGGAACGCTTCGGTCGTTTAGCATAACCGGGCCTTTTGCTGAAGTTGCAGGTTGGTTGGGCCGTGAAGGTGACTTGATCATCGTGATAGGAATTATTATTCTGCTAATTAGCTGCTAATAACAATGATGCTGAGGTAATACTAATTGTTATTATTCGTTCTCTTCTTCTTTTTCCTTCTGGTTGCTAGTCTTAATATTCCTACTATTCTACTATGGATCTTAGTATTATACGCTATCATCATTATTATACTCCCCGAGACATGGGGTTCACTGCTTCCATGGGTTCAAGCGGCCTTTTGAACTGCTTTGGACTTTCGGCTTCAGGTCTAGGGTCTAGAGGACTCTTGAGGTCTAGTACGGTTCCGTAAAGGTTCAGCAATAGAGGGGTTAAGAACTAGAATAGGGTTTGGGATTAACAAGCTTGCCGCTCAGGACCGCGGTAGAGGCTTTTTGCGTGCCGTTCAGGACAGTGCTTTAATGAGTTGTTAAGAGTTCTGTCGTTTGCTGCTTTTTGCCTTGGTCAAATTTATCGGTAGACCATTTTGAGCATGAGGCCCACGAGCTCAAATGGAATTTCCCGGCCACCGAATGCATGGTTCGACTCGCATCCTTTGAGGTCAACATGCCACGGAACCAGTCCTGAGCACACCGCTTTTTTCTAGCATTCTAGCCATTTCCCGATAAGTAAGGCGGATTGCAGAGAGTTTCAACATTTGCAGTTCTTCCTTCGTTCGCTCGTCAATGGCTTATCTAGCGGTATAATGTGCTGCCGCGAAGCCGCAAGCTCGAAGCTCACGACAGGTGGGAGTTGCGCTGCCGCGAGCGTCTTGCGGCGGACTTGCTGGTTGTTGAGGCTGATATTCTTCGGGGCCGATCGCCAACCATCCCTTTGGGACTTCTGGGCCACTTGGCAATTGGCATAGGTGTGCCAGCCACATTCGGCCGGCTGCTGGTGTGATGTCATGCATCAGTCAGGTCTGACGGTCATGGAGGACGGCAAGAGATACATGCTGCCTCAACCCGACGGAGACAGTTTGAGGCCACTCAGCATCAACAGCCTGATCATCCTGATCCGTCTTTTGGTGTTGTGCTGCGGCCGGTTTGCCGCTTCATTATGTGGGAAATGGCAGCGGTTGCTGGACGAAGTTCTCCGATTGTCCCTCTTTTTAAGTTCAGCTGTTCGCCGTTCACGCCTTGCTATCGGTCGTTCTGCTGCATGCTGCTTTTGGCATCTTTCGAGTTCCCCCATATTTTTTCTTTCTGGCTGCAGCTCTTGTAGATATGACCAGTATGAACCTCGACAGAAACAGACATCTGAAGATTCTCTATACCGGCTTTCCGGCTTAACCAGTCTGAGCATGCATGGTCAAACTATGTTAGATACATACACTTTTTCATTATCTCTGCATCTCATTGGCCAGGTAGACATATCATACAATGTGAGTCTAGTGTGGTCAAGCCTGCGCCAATCCGAAGAGTGTCCTCGCCGCCAATTTCGATCTGAGAATCTCGTCCCTCATCCCCTCTCCCGCTCCAAACGCACATCAAGCAAACAAAACCCAGGCCAATACTAAACCTGTCCTGGCCATTCCAAGACTGTCTTCGTGTTGTAGCCAGGCATCCCCCCATTGATCGCAAGCACGATGCATTGCACAAACGCTGAGATCTGCGTGCTCTTAAACACAGTCTGCTGCAGCATCGACTCCTTCCAAGTTCCACCAAAAACGGTGTAAACACAACAATGTCGAAAATAGCCTTGTGTAAAGCAAGATGCTGGAGAACGCAGTGGTTAGGCAAGCTCAAAAAGAACAAACGACATCAAAAGAGCGCTTGATTGATCCTGGATCCTGCTCTGGTAGCCTGTGCAGGAGCGAAATTGCTGCACAGCTTGCTAGTGGGAAGGGAACGCTTCTCTTGTGGTGTGACCGGTACTCAGACTCAGACACCGAAGCACGCGGCATCACGCGGCATATGCGGCTGTTAGCTTTGCTATTTGACACGTGCCGCCGTGGGAGGTTCTCTGTCCAAGAGGACGAGGACCTGCAAGCCATGGTTGCGTCGTGCCGGGAAAGTTGGGCAGTCACTTGGATCAGCAGGGGGTTGGCACAGTGGCACTAAGTGTTCCCGAGCCGATCTCTTCTACACGGTTGGTGGTTGCCTTCGGCAGAGTTTGCCTAACCAAGTATACTTGCGGTTTGTGATGCACAGTGCTTGTACATTGGGATACATCGGGCATGAGTGGCGCCAAGGCCGAGGCGGTAGAACCAGAGACGAGGCAGAAACTGGCACTTTATTTCGCCTGCGCCGATGCCTGGCATGCCCGCATGGTGCAGGCCAGAGTCTGTGAGTATGTTGGATTCCACGACTTGGAAGACGGATGGTACCTTCCGAGCGAAAATATATCAAAATAGGGGTGCGCATTTAGGTCTTGTCCACCACGCCCTGCACTGTGTGGACATTGGTACGGAGTTGGGTCGTGCAGGCTGCGGAAGCTGTGGAGATTCAGAGACTGGGCTGGGGACGCCCTGGCCTCAGGGATTTTTCGCAGCTGTGCTCTATCCACCGAGCGGTTCCTTTCTGCCGGAGGCGAGACAGGTGATGATGATGACAGCCTGGCACTGGCAGTCGAAGAGATGCGACTGAACCGCACTACTTGGTCGCTTGAATCGGGAGGGTGTTTTGAGAAAGTGATGCATGAAAGTACATGCGCTGTAGAATCTGCAGTATGAACCGTCGCGTCCACCGCCGAAGCCATACGTGAACACTGGCCGCGCTTCGCCAAACAAAGGATTGCAAAGACGCCAGAGCTTCAAGACCAGGACGGGGCGGCTGGAGGGTATTGTGTCGCTTTATGGGATCGTGAAAAAAGGGAAGCTCAACCCGATTTGATGCCTCGTCGGAGCTCCCCTGTTTTGAAGGCATCGATGGAAGCGGAGCCTCTTGACTATATAGGCCTCTGAGACGGCAGAAGTTTCCGAATATGTGTGGGCTGCAGCCTTGCACCGGATCGTAATTAGACAGTGTCGCCGTGGGAGTTGCTTTGGCATGGTCGGCTGCAGACTGGCAGATTGATACGGATATTCCAACTGTGTGGATCCTTCTGCCTTATTAACTTGTACAAAGTAGGGACGCAGTAGGAACAGGGGCTTGCTGTACGGGGGGCCACGAACGATGACAAGGCCAAGCCGCTTGTCGAAGCGCTAAGCCTAGGCCTGATGGGTAGTGATTCACACCAGCTTCACATGAATTTTCGGGTCCTTTGTAGTGCTTCCTCGTTGTCAGCCCTACGAAGTGCGAAGAACAATAGTAAATTGCTATATCTGGCTCCCGATTCGCTTAGGCCACGGGTGTTCTAGGAGAGAAGCCAAGTCACTGTACCGGGTCACCCGGGTTGTAGCAAGCTTGACGGTGAAACTCGCTTTTGGTTTCGGAGGTGAGACGGGAAGATCTGGGAAGGTAGAAGCTTCACAGTGCCTGGAAAGGTGTAGTTCCAGTGTGTTTCTGTCATCTTGTCGTCTGTTGGAGTTGCAGATTCCCGAAACCCGAAGGCAAGCATAATTAATTAGGGATTCATGTCAAGGCTTTAAAGTCAGGGCGTAGGGGTTGGGTGATGTGTATCCAGGTATCTCCTGAATGAGCTTGACGAGAACGAGTTGGCGAACCTTGAGAGCCTAGGGTCCTAGATCTTTAAGAGCTATTATTGATCAGTGGTATCAACAATAATTAGACTAATAGGAATAGTTAATGATAACAAGAAGTGTTACTCTGTTTTAGTTTCCTTGTCCGACGCCCTAAAGCACCCTTTCCACGAGATGCAAAAGGCACTGGTATCTCACATGCTTGAGATTCTTCTCTTTCAAGGAGGTGTTTCGGGGTTATTTATGTTCCCTAGCCCTGGCTCCAAGAGCTGCTGTAGAGTTCCTCGCGAAGGCCGCTAGCCTGGAATTTCGGGTGGGCCGCGCAGCTTGCTTGACCAGCGAGAGATAAAGCTGCTGTAGGACACCAACCAAGCCTTCGTACAGTCGCTGTTGATGTCGTCTGAGAAAAGCCATCCTCACCTTTTCTTCCGAGCGAGTCGGCATTGTGGCAGTGTGCCACGTGCAATATGACCTATGAGTGCCGGGAATTACTCGTTTGCTTACTCTGACTTTTCTTGGAGCCTGAGAACTGGCAGTCGGTTTGCACCAAGCTGTTTAGCTCATGGCTTCCTCTCTGACGATTTTGTTCAGAGGGATAGGTGGAGACGATATTGGTTCTGGCACTTCGGGCTTCGACCTATCATAAGATGCACATGCAAAAGCGTTGGTCCCAAGAAAGAATGTGACAGAAGCTTCAACCAAGCTTCAAGTCGTCTCTTCATGGGGATTAGAGACTCGCCGTTAGCTTGGTTTGCTGGACCATCCAGGAGGGTCTGTCCGTGTACTGATTAAGAGTCTGCTTGTGTTTAATATAGGCCGCTTGACTTCTGGACAGAGCATACACGCCCCCTGTCACCTTTGATCTTTTACGTAGGCTGTCGACGAGTCGAAATTCAGAAGTTGAGCAGGTGATCCCCCAGCATTCGCACCTCGAGGTGGACTTTGGCGCGATTGAGCCGACCTGCTTGGCACATGCGCCCAGGGGCTGCAACGCAGTGGGA
Organism: Symbiodinium necroappetens; assembly: GCA_905231915.1. Classification (NCBI taxonomy): domain Eukaryota; class Dinophyceae; order Suessiales; family Symbiodiniaceae; genus Symbiodinium; species Symbiodinium necroappetens. The sequence goes on from CAJNJA010006945.1 coordinate 7,249, forward strand.
GTTTCCGTAAAGTTTTTGATCTTGGGGGTTCGAGTCGTGAGGCTTCATTAGCTGGTTAAAGAGCATGTTTTGTGCCAAGAAGATGCGTCTGATCGGGAGCTTGAGAGCAAAGGGGATGCACTCCACATTTCTTTCCGACTGAACTTGGTGTAGTTTTTGTTCCACTGCGGTGCGCATGCAAGCAGAGTTGCACAGCCTTTGACTTGATGTGATGCCATAAACAAATCTTTCCTTGCGGCTGCCCACCTTGTTAGCTGCCAGCCCCAGGCATCGAAGCTTGCAGAACTCATTGGTTTTTCCTCACCGACACGCTTCGTACAGCTCGTGCAAGTAGCCTTTACTGGAATCTTGGTAAAGAGGTCTTGGCACCTTGGGGCAAAAAAAACCCTGCATGTTTCATAGCATAGGTCTCCCGCAAATTCATTGGCAGAAGGCCTTGTTGACCCAAGCCAAGGTTACTGAACCTGATTGCCGTCAACTCAGAAGGATTCGTGATTAGCATAGAGCCCGGTAGTTAATCAATTGCAGCAGAGTTTTGCCATGCTCCTGATCGCGTTCAGGCTGCAGTGGACTTGCCGGACTTCGACATTGTTCTAAATCATGGTGACTTGCCATTGCTGAGGACAACGTCTCAAGGGCTTCTTACGGTGGAGAGTCCTGACTTCCCACAACTAAAAGGTGACTACGCTGGCCTAGCAGATGTTGAGAGCTCCATGGTCTTGCGAGGAAAGAGCATGAGAAACCCCCTTTCTATGGGCCCATGGACAAAGAGGTGCTCCGCCAGATTGCTTCAAGGTGTAAAGACTTGTGGCACCGGGGGCTTCCGTGGTTTTGACGCTTGCTTCGTGAGGCCAGGACCCCTGCTCCTCTCTTCAGCATCTGTGCGTCAGAAGATTTCTGGGATATCCTTTTCCCCAATGTTGGGACCTCAGCTGACTTTACCTTCAGTCTGCACAGATTCTCGCCTTGCTTCTTCAGCTGCACGAGTCAGGTATGTCGACCAGCGCTGGTTAACATGCCCGGAAATCAGTGCTCGATTCGGTTTCACAGTTTTGTGATCGTATGGCTCGTCTAACACATCCTTTGACTTCTGCACCTGAGGTCAAGCATGTCTGCAATACCTTGGGAAGCAAAGACGCCTGCAGCATTCTGGCGAGGAACAGACCGCGGTGCCGTGAATTGGGCCAAGGCCTAAGCAGTTTCCAGCACTGGAACTCCGATTGCGGAGGCTTAAACATCTAGGCTTCCAGACACAGCAGCCTCTGAGCATCTTCTCCATCGATGCCTCGAAGACTCGAAGTGTTGCCAGTTTCGTTGCATGGCCCGCGCGCACATGCCGGGCCGCCAAGTTCGCCAAGGCTGTGGAGCTGCAAGACATGTATCGTGGCTCTCCCAGGACCGCAAGGGGAGTTTCAACATGTAATGATATGTAATGTGGGCTGGGAGGCGGAGCCATGACGAATTGATCGGTGAGACCTGTCACTTGCTCTTGCAGGAAGCGCTTCCTGGATACATGGTCGGAGAATCCAAACTTTGAACTGGCCTCAGACTGGGCCCATGTTCTTGGGCGGTGCTTTAGCAGTGCACTGTAGCACACTTAAGAGCGAAGAGGCGAACTAACGTGTAGCATGGCAGGACTTGGCCTTTTTGGAAGATGACCTGTTGAATGCGACTGTGGTCATTGCCTCGATGTTTACATTGTTTACAGTTTCAATAGCTGTCTCTCCGTCTCTGTCTCTCTCTCTCTCTCTCTCTCTCTCTGCTTCGTCTTCCGACTTCCGACGAAGTTCTTTCAGCATTGTGCAGGCGGCTTGTCTGAGTGACCGTTTGCATCTTTCTCTTCGAACCATATCGAAGGTCAACACTGACCCGAGCTTCGTCCCTCTTGACAAGCCAGGTGCTGAAAGGACCCTAATACTGGTCGGAAGGATGTGTCATCGATTCACTTTCCACTCCGATTCCATTCGCAGCAAAATGTGAGTCTTAGGTGGCCGCGCTGGCGATACTTGTTGGACCTTCCAGGTGGGAGCCTGGGCCTATTGCAACGGTGAAGATGTCATTGGCAAGCTCAAAGGTGACATGTGGCTGTCAGCCTGGGCATCACCGCGCAGGAAACGGCTATTCCGGCTCGCTCAAGCAGAAGCTAACGACGACTTCTGCGGTGCTAATGATGCAGAACGAGACTCGGCAGCACTAGACTAGCTCCTCCAAACTTTGAGCACGAGCCGCATCCTCTAGCAGTCTAGCACACGGCAGTGAGACCGTAAGGTGAATGTTGTGGGATCTCAGCCAGTGTACGAGCACTACCACGGTGGCTTACAGGAGCCTCGCTTTGCCAGATTGAGCTTTGCTGGTCGCCGGAGGCGCATTTGTTGACTAGTTCGTGAATGTTCGTGACCACTTACTTTGTGCGTCTGTCGGGGCTCTTCTCCGTCCTATTTGCGGCTGCACTAGAACCGGCAATGCGTACATGTATGTGCGAATTATGACGACTAACTATGACTCAACCGAATGTTTTCATGTGAGGGGACTAGAGACGGCAGCAAATGCCAGTATCGACAATCTGGATTTAGGCAGTTTGATTCCAGAAGGCGCTTGCCTCGATGCATTCTATGTTCGGTGCGTCTGCTTGTCTGGTCTCCTTGCTCTCCATTTACTCTGTCGATGTTCTGCTCGGCATATACTTGGTTCCTCTGGCGGTACTATGTTTTGTGGAGGATGGAGTTCATGTCCTGGTCGTCTCCATGAACGATGCTGGACAGAAGGTGCCTAAATGGAGCCTGTTCCTTCAATCTGTTAGCTGCATGTGCAGTGATGGTGGTGAAAGTGAAGCATGGGCTCACCTGACGAGGTGGCATGGGCGCAGCAGCATGACGACCAAATGAAGGCTCCTCTGCCCGGTTAGTTCGATGCCCTGAAGAAAGATGCAACCACCCCTTGCGAGTGGCTGAAATGATGGTGTTCCGCTGCGTCTCTGTCAGGAGATGGTTGCAAACGCAAACAGGTCATGACCCTGGTGTGCTCGCATTCGCAGAACATCGACCAGCAGGCAGGTATACCAGACGTGTGACGTTGAGGTACATGGAAGATGTGCAGAAACTGACCCAGTGCTACCTCTGGTTCCTGATCAAGCGATTCGCATCGCTCCTCAGGCCCAGATCGGCCGGCCCGCTGATGACTCCTTTATTTACTTCCGAAGGCTAGCCTCCCCCGGCAAGGTACAAGCCACAGCAGGAGCAAACCAGTGCCTTCAGCAGCCGGGCGCAGCCAAGCTGAAAGGTAGAAGCTTTGTAGGATCCTGTCCATCATCGTGCTCAGAGCGCGGGGGCTTCGGTCCAGAGTGCCAGAGTGAGGGAATGCCCTCGTCCTAGGTCTGTGCGCACCATGAAGGTTCATCGCCGGCCCCTAAGGCCGGGCCAGGGCTGCGACTCTCCGGGACCCCGTAGCAGTCCTCTTGTCCAGGAGGGAGGCGGCGGCCTTCAAGAAGACTTGCGAAGAGCTTCTGGCAGACAGCGAGGAGTAAAGAAGCTTTAGGGTGTCAGTGTCGAGATGCGAGGAAGTCTGAGCCAATCGCCCCAGGTCTGCTAGGCTGTCCCTCTCGTTGGCTGCTTACTGGCTTAAGCTGAGTGTTGCTTGCAAATCCCTTGAATATCCAGTCATATTGAATGGGTTTGATTGTTTGATCTCCGCACCCCAGCCGAGCCTTGGCAATGTCTCGGCGCTTTCCCTTGGCGTTGGCAGCAGCTTGTTTCGAGTCAGCTGGTGTACTCGTCGCCTGAACTGCCTGCGGTCAATCTCCGGATTCGTTTACTGTGGGCTGCCACAGCTCGGGCCTGTCAATTGTTCCTCCTTGCCGTATTACATGTTTTCAACCTTGGCAAGAATTTGAGAGCATAGGCTTCAAGTATGTATACAGCTCCTTTGCGTAGGTCCGGTAACCACGTTGCTGTGCTTGTGGCGGCACTGGCCAATGTGGTGCTGGTGCTGGTACTGGTGCTGGTGCTGGTGCTGGTGCTGTTGCTGGCGCTGGCGCTGGCGCTGGCGCTGGCGCTGGCGCTGGCACTGGCGCTGGTGCTGGTGCTGGTGCTGGTGGTGGTGCGGGCGTGGTGCGGGCGGCGGCGGCGGTGGTGGTGGTGCTGCTGCTGTTGAGAAGGAAGCAGGCATCCTTAGGAATCCTTGTGGTTTCTGTTCTGCCTTGCAGTCGTAGTCTGAGAGCATCGGAACCCAGGCAGCGCCTCTTTTCCAGAGCCTGAGCTCGCGGCGCAAGGGTGGAGGCCATGAGGAAGAGTAGAATTTGATATAAGATAAAATAATATAGTATAGTATAATATAGTTGAATAGAATAGTCAGCACAACCAGCAGCACACCGTGGCCGGAGACACGCTGACATCCTCCTGTGCTGAATTCCGTGCGTACCTACAGTTTGGACACATTCTTCTCACAGTTGTGGTGATGGCCACAAGCGACGTCATTAAAGTTGCGCTTCCGACTATTGTGCAGTATATCTGACTTGGCTATGTGCTGCAATTTGACGTCGTGCCTGATGCATTTGTGGGGCGTGCCGTTCAAGTCATCTTTCAGTGATACCAAGTCCTTCGTTTCATACACGTGCACTCGTCATCTGTGCTGGCATTCACCAAGTCCATTGCTTCAGAAAAATTCAGCACAACCTTGACGTGGGAGCGGGAGCTGCTGGTGACCAGGGCTGGGGCGGTAGTATCGGCAATCAAAGCGGCGGTATACTTGAAAGTGCGTGGCAATCTCAGGATTGGCTTCACCAGTTTCATTCGGGTACATGCTCCCGCCACGCGCCAGGAAATGCTTCGAGGAGACCTCTCTCAGCCCAGGAGGCTCCTCTGCGAGCCCACGTTCTCATGGGCACTTCGCCAGCAGCACGGAGCAGCTGTCCCATGACATGTTGCCAGTGATTCAGGCAGACATTCAGAGTCCGAGATTTGAGGAATATTTGCGCCCCCTGGGTGATCGATTCAATAAAGCCAGCAGCTACAGAGTGTGCCATGTCAGCATGTCATAGTCGCTTGAGCCTAGACCTTAGGTGCTAAGCCCGATGACTGCGACGACGACGACGACTACTAGTATACTAGTACCACTACTCGTACTGCTTCTGCTTGTGTCACTGCTCCTGCTACTGCTACGGCTATCAGCACCACCACGACGACTACTGCGACTGCGGCCACCAGCACCACTACGACGACGACGACGACGACTGCCGCCACCACCACCACCGCCACCGCCACCACCACCACCACCACCCCCGCCACCACCACCACCACCACCACCACCACCACGACCACGGCGGCCACTACCACTACCACTGCCAGCACGTTTCCAATCTTCGCTAGATTGCGTCCGACTGGTTTCAAGTTGCACCTGGTTGTCTGGCTGTGCATTCGTACCTCACATAATTTTGTAGTAAGACTCCGGTGCTCTTGCTCGTGCCAAGGCGGCTCTGGGGGTGGACGTCTCGCTGGCTGGAGCTTCGTTCGCACTGGAGCTCAGGGAACCAGGCTTGTTGTAAGTAAATAGTTGAATCCAGTCTTGCGGTGAGCACGACTAGCAGACAGACTAGCGCTGACATTGCACGATAAGCCAGACAGCCTCCCCCTCTTCCTCCTCGTCCTTCTCACCTGCTGCTGCTCCAACTTGCCACAGAGCCGCCTCCCATTCACTTAGGCTCACCTCCCGCACTCTCATGCGTCCGGATCCCCGATCCGAACGACACATCAGGAACAAAGCAACCTCAGGAGTCGGGCCACAGAGGCAGACCAGGCGGAGCTGCGCGCACGGCTGCGCCCCGAGGTGGGCGAGTCATGGGGGTGAGGCTGGAGATTACTCACAACAGGGCTCTGCAACACATGCAAGAGCAGCGCTAACTGTGAGCATAACAGGCAGACGGTGACAGTTTTGCTTAGTTAGAACAAGAACAGTTGAGACAAATCCAGATGAATCTGCTTTAGTTTATAGGCAAAAGATAAGACGGGGCACTTTGCAGACGAATTGCATCCTTTTTGGCGTGGATTTGTCAAGGGCGCCACATCACTCTCCCACAGCGTTTCTAGCCAAGGGCACCGAGACAGAGCTTGGGCAACGGCAAGTTTTGTCCGGTGAGTGTATGCCGAGAGTTTATTTGGGTGTAAGGTTTATAAGAGCGTGCATAGTCCTTCCAGAGTTGCCACTCGCGGCTACCGGATGTATGTTGTCGTCTTGATTCGGGAATGCCGTGGCTTCAGGTTGTTGGTTCTGGGAAGTTCCGATCAGTGTGGCTTTTTGCACGGAGTTTGTGCTGTGTCGGATGTTCCTGTACGGCTCGGCTCGGCAATACACCCGTCTCTCGCATTATGTGGTGTGTGCAATGCTGTACGCATCGTTTGTGTGATGGCACCTGTTGGCCTGAAAGCTGTGCTTCCAGGGATTTCGTGCATGCCCCACGAATGACAGAAAACCGGAGGGCTAACAGTTCAACAGCTGGCAGCGCAGTACTCCCTGGGCTACTGTAAGCCTTCAAGGTTCCTACTCAACGCAGCCCCGCAGCAGAGGTGCAGTGTACCTTCGGACCCGTGGTGCCGCGAGGAACGTGGCGTGGTGAGAACTACTATGGCTCTGAGGAAGGAACGCAACACCCCTCTTAATGGTCCTAACCTAGCCTAGGGCTTTTTGTTGAGTTGTGCTGCAGCTGAGGCAGATTCTGGTAACCGCTTTTCCTGCAGAGAGTGATTTGCAAGCTTGTGGTGTGGACTTGAAGGCGGCTGGCCGAAGTAGGCTTGTGCTACTGGTTGCTCGTCATGGCAAATCTGGCAGTTCTAGCAGACCTCGTAAGCACCGGATGTGGTCCAGGCATGTTGCAATGCGGGCACGGTCTAGGCTTAGGCTTTTGGTTCTGCCTTATGTGGAAGTTACGAAACGATTGACCTTGGCGCAGGCCCTCGTCATACCCTTCGCTGGCCTGCCTGTGGCAACGAAGAACGTTCTACAAGAGGGCGGATGGGTTCAGCGGGGCCTTCAAGTCCACAATGTGAAACTTGGCTGTTAATTGCCTGCGTGTTGCAGATGCTGCAGTACCCTGTGCCTGTGAGCAGTGCGGAGCGATCGCTATGATTTTGGCCGAGGCATCACAATTCGTCCACCACAGCAGCTGCTCGACCGTAAATCGGCACGTTGATTGTAGGAGCCCACGTGTTGAAGTCGCCGCGAGTTGCACACCTTGCCGGCCTCAAGAGAGTGAGCCGTAGGAGCAGCAACCGTCAAGTCAAGAAGCGACGTTAGACTCCAGTAGACCGGACAGAACCAGTCGTTGAAGTAGGGACATACATGGGATGATACCAGATGCACGTTCAAGAACAACATGAGTCGGCCGTTCTTCCTTACAACCAAGCAGCAATGGGTGCAGCCAGCTGCCACAGCTGCAGCTGCAACTGCGATGACGATGGCATGGAAGGCCGTGGCAACTTCACTGTTTTGCAGACCTCCTCCGCCATGTGCCCAAACGATGATGGTGACGAGTGGCTTGCAGAAGCTGTGATGGACCTCACAGCCAAAAAGTCCGAGCTCGAAGTTACCTTCCTGCTACCACGCACCGGTACGCAGACGCTCGTGTTCAAGAGAAAGCCTTTGGGCCTAGACTTCAACCGGCACATGCCTGTCACTATCAAGCACGTGCGGCCGGGAACACATGCGGAAGAGTTAGGCGTTCAGGAAGGCTGGCAAGTGCAGGCCATCCACGGATACGATGCAACTAGGGCTTCATTCAATGATGTCTACACGGCTTTGAAAGATGCGTCGGCATTGCTGTGAACTTGACGGCGGCGGGCCAGCAGTGATGCACAAGACGTGGCTTGCAGAACCATGCAACATCGTCGAAGTGCATGTCGATGAAAAGACTCCACAGAAGTGTCTTCAGTAATTAAATGCTGTTGCCACAGTGAATGACTTCTCGTCATGCCTCAGCATGACAAAAAGTGGAGTTGTGCCTCCCGCTCGGCTTGTCATATCCACGAAGCCGAACCTAGAGCTGCTGATACAAGCCATGCTGGGGTGGTGATGGGGTGGTGATGGCGATTGGCTTAGGGCAACGGCAGGCATGTAGCTTCCCACCCTCTCCCCATCCATCAAACCCCGTCTGCCTTCATGCTTCTGATTGGTTATTCGAAGATGTGCTGAGTACAGCATGAGAAGGTACATGGAAGGCTCCGTGAGCTTCGGACAGACGCACCCACGTGTGCACTGACCGAGGAAATGGCCATCGCCTTGGGCATGGCGGCAGCAAAGCAGCTTCTGCCGGCCGACCAAAAGCTTCGGAAGGCCCATCGTCGATCGTCCTCAGCTCTACTGCTGCGTACATACCACAGTATACCACACAGGCCTGCAGGCACATCAGAGGATGGTTGCTTCGTTTGGCCAGGGCGACTGGAGTCCTCGCGGGCTCCCATCGACTGGGGACCCAGACCCCATGATGCAGCTGAGCTTGGAGGGCCAAGGAGCGCTGGTGCTGCTTGTTTGAACTTTGAGATGGTGAATGTGATAATCCTTGAACCTGTTTGAAAGACTCGTCGTCGTCGTCCGAGGTGGCAGACTAGCATCAGCACGAGCAAGGGCAAGAGCAACCATATGAAGCGGTAATAGTGACAATGGATCTCCCGGCTGCGGCCCACGGATTGGGTTGTAAGAAAAACCAACAGCAGCGACAGCCACATCAACCGCAACAGTAACATCATGGTTGTGGTACCTCGCTAGTGGCACGTAGCACTATTGGCTATTGGTAGTAATCGCAGCTACAGCAACAGGAGCCGCAGTCGTCGTCGTACTGCTACCGCTGATGCTGCCACTACTACTGCTCCTGCTACTTGCAAGAAGTAGTAGTATTAGTAGTAGTAGTAGTAGTAGTAGTAGTACTACTACTACTACTACTACTGCCACCACCTCCTACTCCTCCTCCTCCTCCTACTCCTACTCCTACTCCTACTCCTCCTACTCCTCCTACTCCTACTACT
>CAJNJA010006946.1:0-16502 GCA_905231915.1 Symbiodinium necroappetens
CTGAGGTTGACAAAGTGTTGCCAGGCTCAAAGTCCCCCAACACTTCTGAAGCCTGCAATGGGAAAACATGGGCAACGATCAAATTTCCCCAAAATTTCTAAAATCCCGGCATCTATGGGAAATGCGGGGCTATAGTTGTTCAGATTTTGGGAATTTTGGGGAAATTTGATCCCTGCCGATGTTTTCGCATCTCAGGCTTCAGGAATTTTGGGGAAATTTGATCCCTGCCGATGTTTTCGCTTTCGAGGCTGCCCACGTCCCATGATCGACTGCTTACAAAAAGCAGGTTCGGCTGGATCATGGGGGGGGCGTGAGCATATATATATATATACGTGTGTATATATATATATATATGTACCTTGCATCCTAAAGTCCTAAAGCTTATACTTTCAGCCACCCCCCCAAGGTTTTCATTTTTATTTACAGTGAAACCAAGAAAGTTGGAACATGGGTTTAAGATGATTTGTGCCAGGATTCCCTGTGCCATAACCTTAGGGGGATCGGGATAATGATGTTCCAACTTTCTGATTTCTAAGTTAAATGATGGAGAAGCACGAGTCACTCGAAAGACTTTTGTTTGTCCTTAAGGCTCCTTCGTTGCAACTGTAGCATCATGTCCCCCAAACTCTGTTCAACCACTAAGCCCCCTGAAAAAAAGCAGAACCCTTATAGTAACCCTTCCCAGGAGTTCTTGCAAGGAGCCTTAGTCTAAGAGACTACGGCCTCTGTATTCCCAAGGAATTTACCGGCTGACATCCGAAACCATGTCGGGGCACCCGGCAGTTCAGCGTTTCAGGTTTTGTTGCTTCGCGTCGAGGAGGTTTGGGTCGCTTTGTGGTTTTGGGGTTTGGAGGGCTTGGGGTTCTGGGTTATCGGTTTTTTCGGGTTTTGAGGTCGTGGAGGGCTCGACTTTGCTGGGAGTTTTGGGCCAAAGCTCCAAGCCGACACGAGAGCCGCCATCCCCTAATGCCCGAATTCTCTCATCACTTGCACCGCTTCTGGGTGTAGAGATTCTACACCCTGAACCCTTGAACCCCCAAACCCCTAAACCCCAAACCCTTAAACTTTAAACCCCTACCCCACAAGAACCACTAAACCCTAAACCATCTCACCACTTGATGGTTGGAGACCGAAGTCAGAAATGTTCGGTCCATGCCTCGTTTTATTTTCATGTTGCGGGAAGTCGAACCTTGAGCCCCGGATCCTAGACCCTCGAACCCAAACCCCACCCCTAAATCATAAGCTCCTGCAAACCTTCGAACAGCCTTGAAGCTAAAACCGGCACCGGTCGTACTACGGCTACTCGGCTACTGCTTGTTACAAGTACCATTACTCAAACAACTCCCCATAGCCGCCGTGTTTTCTTGCCCATGTTTGGTCGTGTTAACATGTTTGTCTTTCCCGAAGCACCCAGGGCCCCCAACCCCCCAAAAGCAGCAGCTGAAAGACCCCCTTGATCCCCCGAACCCTGCTTCACCAAACCCTACATCCTAGAGCCTCTTCAACAACAGGCCTAAAGCCCGCAAAACAAGCTGCATTAACCCAAAAACCAGCCTTTTCAAACCGTAGACCCTACACCCCAAAAGGGATTGTTCTTTTTTTGCATAAACCCATCTTTGCAACACTAGACCCTAACCCACAATCAAGGGGTCCTTGTAAAGACGCCTTGATACAGGGGTTCAAAAATAGTCCCTGAACCCTCAAGCCCTACTAAGCCCCTACCTCCCTGAGCCGCTCTTGAAAGGCAGCCACCAGCCAGGGCCCCGGAAGCTCTGCATTCTTATGGGATGTTGGAAGTTTTAAGGCTCTTTAGGTATAGGTTTTTGGATGTAGAGTTTAGGTTCCTCAGGGAGGAATATGGGCATGGAGGCTTGTGGCTGAGGGCGAAAAAGGCTCCAGGATTGTAGGTGTTTTCGAGTCCGGGGGTTCGATGGTTTTGGGGTTTTGATTGTGTCACGGTTTGGGTTCTGCGATTCTGACGTTCCAGGCTTGGCCTGATGGGCAACAAGGTGGGTTTGGTACAGGCTTTACAGTAATTTCATGTAAAAGAATTCATAAACGTCTGGACGCCCAAACGGGACGTAGATACATAAAGAACATTCAACAACCGCGACGTCCCCAAAAAAATCTAAGCGAGGCTACGAGCTCTGTGGGCGCAAGACGTACTCCTTTAGGCTTTGCTTGCCGGGATGATCAGGGGAAGCAGGAATGCCTGTGTGTTTGAGATGTGTGTACATGCAAACACCGAGCCTTGAGTTCGTTGCGACAGCGAAGCCCCAGAATTGAGAAGCCAATGGACTCCCCGAAGCCTCCAACCAAGACAAGCAATGCCAAAAGTTAAGCTGCAATGCCCAAAACGAACCCAAAGTCCTTGGAATGAACCCTCGCCGCCATCAACTGCCCCTATGATCCCGAGCAAGCCCAAAAACAGCCGTGAACTCCTCAAGAACCCCGAGCCTGGACTTACAAACTCTCCGTGACACTCTCCGCAGCAGATTAACTTATCATGTTTATTGAAGCATGAATTCGGGGTTAGAGGTCTACAAAAGGTCTCGAGAGCCAGCTCCTGTCGAGAGGTCAAAGATACAAACCCTGTAACCGCCAGCACCTAATCAAAACCCCAACCCGCCCAAAGCACGAGCTCAGTGGCGCCCAGGTTCCAGTGGAACGTGCATGCCCCGGAGTTCGTGCCGGAGGCGACACATGCATGAACCTTACGTAGCAGCCGTAGCAGGGCTTGGTGCAGGGATTCCTCAGCGCAAGAAGTGTCTCAAAATCCTCCGACCCCAAGCCGGTTTACGATTGGAAGAAATCCTACTGGATGGGTGAGGGAGCTCGACGTTCAGGATTAAAGCTTGGGCTGCTGGAGTTAAGCTTGGGGCTTTTAGAGTTTAGGGCTTGAGGCTTTCCGAGCCTGGAGTTTCCAGTTTACGGTTGGGGCCGCAGCGTTTTGGTCGTCTAGTTGCTAGTTGCTAATCTTGTCTTGCCGATCTTGCTGTTACTTTAGCTGGATTAGGGGTTTTGGACTGTTTGGGTGCTTGCATGGAACACGAGCCGGCCATGATTCGCCATGGCGACATGACGGGTGATCTCGTAGCAACAGACCACTTCGATCCGAAGAGCTCGACGAAGTTCAAGATCAGGAACTCCAGCACCTGTCTCCGACGAAGTGCCCAGAGCTTCCAGAAACTTTCAAGGTCTCCAGACCCTGCATTCCAAAACCCTATATGCCAAGCCCCAAGCCCTAAACCCTCAACCCTACATCGATCCACTCTCCTTATCAGCTTTTCTCTTCAGGACGTGCAAGCGTTGTGGGAGGCCTCAGTGACTCGGGTTGATTAGTGGGTTTAGGTTTTTGTTTTGGGTTTAGATGTGAGGGTTAGGGGTTTTTTGCTTTGGGTTTCCAGCCTAGTATTTTGGGTCTAGGCTCTGGGATTTGGGGTTTCGGGTTGTGATCTGGGGGGTTTGGTGTTCGATTTGGTACTTTGCGCTCAGGTTCTAGCGCTCCGGCCGGAGGGTCGATAGTCCGGGGGTTGTATTGAGGGCCCTCAGGGTCGAAGAGATCAGGGCTTCAGCCAAAAGTTGGGGGCTGGGTTAGGGATGTGACGCGGCTTGAGGTCGGGGGATGGCTTGGGATGATTATACGAATTTTGACAGGTATGACGTGTTGGGTTTGGGGTGTGGGGTTCAGGGTGTAAGGTGTAAAGGGTCTGGGGCTTCGGGTGTGCGGTGTAGGGTATAAAAGGTTTAGGGTTGATGTTCGAAGGTTCAAGCGTTGTGAATGTACCTTTGTGGTCAAGGGGCTAGTGTAGAAGCTTCCATGGCAGTAATTTGGTCAGTGGCGAATAAGAATGAACTGCAGGGTCTGGCGCATACCAGAGTTCACCATAGCTGCCGTTTGTTCGTCTGCTCTTTTCGGATGCAGTGCTGCCCGTGGCCCGTTGTATGTTCGCCACGGAAACCTTCGACTTCACATGACTTTTTAGCATACACCCTAGACACTTACTTGGCCTCGAGCATGTCCAGCAGTTTTCAGTATATCAAGGAATGATTCTGCGGCCGTCGTCGTGGTCGTGGTCGTAGTGGTCGCTGTTGAAGTCGTGGTGTCATTCTTGTGTGTGTGTGTATGTGTTTGAAGATTATTGTCGTCATGTGCTTCTTCTTTTGGCTGCTGGTAAATCGCTACATCAGTAGGGATAATTCAAGACTCATCTCGCCAAATTGGAAAGAGCGTTTTTAAGACAGATCGACGAGGACAAGCGTCGATCATTGCAATGCGGTAATCACAGATCACAACTGGCATCGCAAGCGTAACTTTTGTTCAGGTCGTGCCTTCTGCTGGAATCCGCTGGCAACACGCGAGAGTGAGATGGTGAGAAAAACAGTCGCGGGAAATCAGATTGTAGCTGTAAGAAAGGAGTTCGTAAACACAGCTGCTGCTGTAGGAGATAGCCAGAGTGCGTTCTTGGGGATGATACTAGAAGTCGAGCTCGATGAACCGATCTTCTGCTTCCGAGTTTATCCGGAACCTTCGCCGATATGACTGTTTGGGGGAAGGCAGCGTTGAGTGAAAACACATGACGAGACACAGGGGTAGGTAAGGTTAGTTCGCTGCAAAGATCTGGCATCTTTCACCCGAAATCCGTTACACACAACTCCTGTTTGACAGATGGAATTTCCCGGCGCTGCTGCACAGCTGGCTCATTCAGAGCCCCATCGTAGATCGAACGCAGCAGTCTTCCATGGACAATGTCATCGCACGGTTCTCATACATCAAAGGTAGGTTAGCTGGAGAATGTGAATGCCACTTTGCAGCAGATCTTCTATGTATCCTGCTTATTCTGTCTTTTCAGTATGACCCTTGGCATATAGGTATTGGAGGCTTCCGGGAACAGTAGTGTTAGTGGTTTTTCAAGACAACCCATTCCCTGTTGCAAGGGCAGCAGGGAAGGGATGATGTCGTTGCTGTTCGAGTTCTTCTTCGTGCTGTCGTGCGGCGCTTAGGGGTGTACAATAGCAAGTGAGAAATAGGTCTCGGATTCAAGGTTTGGGAAACCTCTGACACTAAAGGGACTTAAGGGCTTTTTGAAACTATTTCGAGTGCTGGTGCGAGAGACACCGGAAGCGCTGCAAGTCATAAATGGCAAAAATCGATGTTGTACGGTACGAGTGGTTAGAATACATCCCATGCAGGTTCGGGATATTAGAAATCATATCAGAGCCCTACTCTCTGCCAGGGTATCCTCATCACTGCATGGAGACCTCAGGAATAGTTTTACATGCATAAATCCCTATATATCCCAAATTTATTTTCAACTAAACCCTAAGACATAAGCCTCTAAGCCCAAAAACATTTGATTTTTATAGGGCCCCTAAATCTATCCAAGGTTGGGGTTTTAGGATTGATGGCTCAGGGTCTAGGGCATGCCAACTTAAATGGAAACGTGCTGTGTGAGCTCACATGTCGTCCTCAGGACCCCGATATCATCCGCGATCTCAGCCACGTCTTTCCCTTCTTTACACCTCCCTTATGGGCCTTCTAGACCACTCCCATAACTTGTTGGGCCTTTATGGGGGCACCACGGAAACTGCCCACATGTAAACTGCCCGTCTTTAGATGAATTGAACTTTGAAAATTGAAAAATACCTTAAATCCACCTTCGAAAAACCTGAGTCTCTCAAGCATTTCCAAGTGGCGAGTCTCGAGTCCGAGAGTATGCAACCCGAGGTAAACTTGGGAGTGTAGAAAAAGCTGGACCCCCACGTTCTGGTAATGTTCATGAGTCCCTTCTTCCCATAAAGGACCCCCGGCGCCCGAAAAAGCACATGCGGTTGGCCCCCTTGAGGGCGAGCAAACAGGAAATCCTCTCCAAAGCACATAGGGTCCTTGAGGGCGAGCAAACAGGAAATCCTCTCCAAAGCACATAGGGTCCTTCTCAAAATTAGTGTCTCGTGTATCTCCCTCCTAGAGCAGTTTATTCACAGTCACGACAGAAATTTGCGAAAACGCCCGAAGCTTGTTTCTATGTTGCAGGACACTTCCTTTTGCGCGGGTCCCAGAATCTTGAACCAACCCCGTCAAAACCCAAAGATAATTAGGGGCCTTAGTAGTTGCCTATACTATTTTAGGGGGGCTCCTTCTTATAATTATCGTATAATATACCCCAAAACCAAAGTGTCATTTGTCAAGGCTCCGACATTAATGATATGGACCCAAAACCCAAAACTTTAGGCCCGAAACTTCACGCCTGCAACTCGGAAACTCCCAAAAAATCCCCCAAACCTAGGGTTTAGGGTTCAGGGTTTAGGGTTTAGGGCCCAAACCCTACACCCTACGACACCCCTCTGTGAACCTCTTGCTGGTTCCCTCTGTGAACCTCTTGCTGGTTTTTTTCAGCGGCCGGCTAAGGCTGCCAAAGAAGCTGGTCTATGCGACAGGGGCCTCGGGGAGTCCTTTTTTCAATTTGGGGTTTAGGGGTCTATAGGGCTTAGGGTTTAGGGATCTTTTGGGTTTAGGATTTTGAGGCTTGGAGATGGTTGGGTTCCGGGCTGTTTGTGTTCAGGGCTCAGGGATGTTTGGGTTCATGGAAACCGGTGTTAGGGAATGCTAAGGGTCTAGGGAAAATTGGGTTCAGGGTTCCGCAATATAGGGGCCTGAATAATTACCTACTATTTTGGGGTTCCTCATGATAATTATAGTACACTGGCCCCCAAACCCTATTCTAATCATTAGGGCGTTTAGGTTTAGTTTGTTCGGGATTTTGAGCGTATTTAGAGTTGGTAGAAGCCTATAGAGATATTTAGGTTCAGGATCTCAGGATTCAGTGCCTATTAGGGGTTAGTAAAAAGCTATAGCATAGAGGTTGCGCAATTTTGGGGTGGTTCAAGTAAACCCATAAGGGTCCCCCAGCAGGTTTTGATAGCTTGGGGGTGGTACAGAAGGCTTTTGGGAGACTGCCCGCTTGTAAAGCCTAAGGGTTTAGGATTTAAGGTTCCTGTTGTGTGTTTCGCCTCTCTCTCTCTCTCAATCTGTCCCATTCTTTTCCTCCGTTTTGTGGCATATCGACCATTGGTTTTCCATAACCCGTCTCCTCAGTTGGTTCCTTTTCGTGCTCGTTGCTGGACCCTCTGCTTTATACATTTGATCATGGACTTGCTGACGTCCGTGGCTCCGTGTGACTTTGCAATAACATGCTCCGACATTAAGACCCCCACCCCCTCCCAATAACGAAGAGTCTCAACCCGGTATATGAATGGCAAGGAGATGCGGTGCCTTGATATTAGAGGAGGTGCCTTTTTGAGCTTGAGAATAGACATGAAAAAGTTCAGCCTCAAGGCGTTCAAAAGCTGCTAAGGAAGTTTGGAAGAGCACTCCTAGTTTGCATCTTCCTACGTGGAGGATTGGCAACGTACCGTGCTGCATTGGAAAAGCTGTGGCCTCTTTAAAGCTAAATGCCAATTACTGAGCAGCCAAAAGCCGAGGTACTCACCGAAGAAACTCGTGGGTTACCACTATGGACGGGCAACTTGCGTCATTCTCGATGATGACTCCGTAAAGTGCTGGGGCCAGGTTTACGATGGTATGCAAGCGACGGGCAATGAAGGTGCGATCGGAAACGCTGCCAACCAAATGGGGGATAATTTACCCTCCTCCGATTTTGGTGTCGGCAGAACAGCTGTGGACATTGGCGTCTCAGCTTATGCGATTCTTGACTGCTCCTGTGCACCTTAGGGTTTTCTGTTGGGTTAAATTCTGTTGTAATGATAGTCATAGGAATGAGAACTAGTGGTCGTAGATAGGCCATAATGAACATGAATCATACATGGCAGTCATACACAGCAATCGTGAAGAGTAAACGTAAATAGCTGTTTTATTAGTGTATACCAATCAGACTGCACTCTGGCTCACATCGGGACCCCATGGCAAATAAACAGATGGCAATGTAAAGGCCGGAATAATCCAAAATAGTATCCTGATGACGCTGGACCAAAACCTAAGCCAGCTATGTTACAAAATGCCCCAAATCCACATTTTACGCCCCTGCCGAATTAGGGGGCCCAGATTCTCCCTGAAAGTCACATGTGCTTTGGAATGACTGGGGTACGAGGGAATGTTATGTTAATGGGGTCTCAGGGGATTTACTTGTAGGATCATGGGTAGTTATTAAGTAGGGTTACAAGTAGGATAACTATGGTTTTAACCCATATGCAAGGACTTATATGCCCGTTCGAACTACCCATGAACCTCCAAGTATGCAGACACCATTACCGGGAGCCCAACAAGCCCAGGATGTGTGTTCTAATGGACAATGGCCTGGTCAAATGCTACGGACAGACTGCAAACGGCGCGGCGCATCCGGACAACCGGACACAGTGTCGCGGCGGCTACCAACCCTCAACCCCTAAACCCTCAACCTGAAAACCCTCAATATCTTGAGCGGTAGTCCTGGCATTGCAAAGAAATCAAGCAGTGATCATGCAGACTTTATTCGCGGATTATGTGCGTGATCGCGCCAGTGAGGTAGGTGGCTGCAAAGGCCTGGACTGTATTGTCCAAACTTTAGCTTTTTTGGGGGTTGGGTGAATCCGTAACGTCTGCTATGAAGTTTTCCCAAATTGAGCAATGCTTCTGCTAATAAAAATAAATACGCTATTAATATGGAACCCGAAAAAGTCGCGCAAAACCACTACTATCCTTTCAAGCGGGTAGGGTGAGTAAAAGTATATCTACTGAGCCGTTTCCCAAAAGTGGGTGTGGCGTGGTTTCGCGTTGGATCAGGTCTTATCCGACATCGGCGTCACCGATTCGAAGATCGGCGACGATGCGTTCGAGCTTGGCGACTTCCTTCCGGCTATCAGCTTAGGATCAGGTCGAACTGCCAAGCAACTCGGGCAATGCATCGATTTGCCTGACCCCCGCTTGGGTACCAAAGTAGGGAGCCGAACTGTTGAATTGTAATTTCAAAATCAAGGCGTACATAAACCATCCGAGAATCCACTGACCTGGTGGTTATTGACCGCTAGTCGGGAAGCGAACCGGAGACTATACAAGACCGACCCTACGTGAAGAGTTGTGAAAACCATGATTCCGGCTTGGTAACACCATGGAGTGTAGAGACCATGTAAATTGGAGACCCGCAAGGAGACCAGAATTCTCACCATTCACATATGGGGCTTCTCAAACAATGTGTATATACATATGTACATATATATATATAATCATATCGCTCTCCGTCTCTCTACGAAGATCTTCCTTTTCAGGAACAGCAGTTCCAGCATAGGCTCCCAGGGCAATGTTACAATTACGCCGAGTTGCGGGTTGACGGCCCCAACGTTGATTCTCGGTCAGCAGGCTCGACCTGTCGCCCCATTTATTGTATGGGCCTTCATAAGTAGAATAGCGTTTTGGGTGCCTTCATAGTATAGTTATGGTAAGGAACCCCAAGGAATAGTATTGGTAATTATTTAGGCTTCCATAGAACCTACAGCTTAATCCGCGGCTTAGGTCAGGTTCGGCCCGCACCCACTGATAGTGACCACGAGAGAGGTAGTGGCAAGTACGTTCGGACGTCTATGTATTCCCAATGTAGTGGCCTGGGGCAAGGCTTTGGGTGTAGGTTCAACTGGGGAATTCAGACTAGTAAGCTGTAGGCATTTAGGGCGGCCAGCAGGGCTGAGGGTGGCTGAGTGAGGATTCAATGAGGAAATCAAGGCTAGTCAAGAAACACTGCTGATACCTTCAATCCTACAGGTCCTTTCAATCCTCAATTTCAGAATTTCCTCAGGTCTTCAGGTCGATATAGGGGCCTTAATAATCAGAATAGAGTTTTGGCGTATGCTATACTGATTGTACTATAACTATAATTAAGGAACCCCCACAATAGTATTGGTAATCAGTAAGGCCCTTACATTATGCATGCCGGGTTCGGTATCATCAGTATGGAAGGCCTCTTCGGATCAGCTTGTTGGCTGAGCGCTCATCAACAGTTCCCAGAGCTTGTAGCTGTGGGTGTAATGTAGCGGCCTTATCAACCTATATTATTTTGGGGGTTCCATATTACATTTATAATATAATGGGCCCCAGAACCCTTTTCCAATTATTAAGGCCCCTACAGTAGCTGTGGGTGTACCCCAGGAATCGTTTTGGTGTGACATTCCTTAGAATCTGAGTAATGACAGATGTGCCTTACATATCCTGACAAACCCAAACCCTAGAGGCCTTATAAGCCCTAAACCCTATAAACCCTGAACCCATAACCCTATAAACCCTGTAACAACCCTAAGCCCAAAGCACTGTAATATAGGAGCCTAGATAATTACCTATACTGTTTTGGAGGTTCCTTATTGTAATTCTAGTATAACCAACACCCTATTCTAATTAAGGCCCCTACAGTAAACCCGCAAGCCGGATTTAGCTCCTTCCATTCCGTTGTCCGATGCTTAGGGTTTAGGGTTGAGGGTTCAGGGTTCAGGGTTTAGGGTTTAGGGTGGATGCCCAGAGGCAGATCGCCGTCGGCGACCGATATGCGTGCGCGCTGTTGGACAACAACCTGGTGAAGCTGGGTTGCTGTTAAGGAAGCTACACTGTTCAAAATTAAGGTAGTTACTACGGTTTCCTCGGTATGTAACTTAAATCAGGTTCCTTAGCAGTTACGGTAAGGGGTATATGTCATAATTGATATGGCTTCTCCACATTGTAGCTCAAAGTAAGTTCCTTAAGAGCAACCAAGGAAGTGCTGGGGCTGGAACAATGGTGGCAAGCTGCCTTGTTGCAGCTTCCAACTCTAGGGCTTTGGGCTTATAGGGCTTGTAGGGCTTAGGGTTTAGAGTTTGAAGGGTTTAGGATTTATGGGTTTACATTTATAGGACCTAGGGGTTAAAGGGTGTAGGTGTGCCCCTGCGTTTTGCACGTCGGCATCCATGCCATAAGAGACCAGCTTCAGAGTCAAGTTCTGTAACATGAAGACAGTGAGTCCTTGGGGAACCTAAATCTGCATTCTGAATATATACTAGTTCCTGCTAAAATTTGAGACACGTTCCATCAGGAGTTATGTAGGGGATAAAAGAGGCTCAAGACTTGAGAATTCCTCTTAATTTTGACATACAGTCCATAAAGAAAGGCGAATAGCCAAGATTTCAGAGTTTCCGCTCAGAACGCAGCAAATGTACTTAGAGATTTATATGGTGAATCACAAGAACCATGGATCTGAGAAGGAAAGTTGAGGCACAGTTTCCACGCGTTTTTTGAAAAATCAATGCATTACTTGCCTTCCTGAACAGAAAACAAGAAACTCAGCACTTGTGATTGCCTTTGCAGAAGAGGCATATTCAGTGAGGGATTATGGCAAGAAAGTTGAGGAGCCAACAATCAAAGACGTCTACTGTAATGCGGAGCCAGTTTACTAAGGGTTCTATATGGCGAATCGTAGGGCCATGGGTTTGAGACACCCTCTTGAGAAACGAGCCCAAAACTACCAACCTTTCCCGAATTTGGCCACTGGTAGAGCCAAGCCGAACGTATGTTCCTACGAACTGCATAAAGCCCTCTCTTTTTTGTAACAGATACAAGATAGATTGACTTGAGAGAAGTGGAAGCTCCAGTTCCTCGCAGGTGTTTAGGGTTTAGGGGTTTAGGGCTTAGGGTTCTTAAATTCCATAGAAATTCAACAGAATCAGCTGGAGCTGAAAGTCTGTCCTGTTTGCTTATGGAGAAGGGTCCATGCATTCCTGCGTCCCAACACATCCCAACAAGTATGACTTGGAGTAGGGTCTTCCTTTGTAACTGACCCTAAAAACGCAGGGTGCGCAGGTACACCCTCAAGTCGGCTTTGGGTTTATAGGGTCTAGGTCCTGGTAAATGCTAATGGAAAAGAGAATGAAGATTAGCATGCTATTTAGGAGTTTGTGGTTTTGGGGGTAAGCCCTGAGCCCTCAAGTCATGTATTAAAGCGCAGCTCGCGACGGAGCCCCGGCCTCCTTTTTCCAAGCTCATGAAGCCTTCTTAATCGACGGCGCTGGGCTCAATGAACTGTAGCTTTAAACTCCTTAAAGAGCGCTTCAATCGGGGGATTATTTAGGGGACTACCATAGGGATCACGAGTCCCTTCTGCTTGAAATTTGAGGGGGGGGGGTCACATGGTGAAATAGACCGGCAAGGCCGGCGGTGCTGTTGTGTGCACCTCACGCAGGCATCGCAGAAAGTCTTTCCGTGGCCGACTCTCGGCCGGCGCCACAGCAGCAAACATCGAGTAGACGCACCACGAGTAGTCCTTGGGTTGCCTCGTGCTGAAAATGCTCCGGGAAGTGTCTCGGCAAATGGCTGAGGGGAATGGGTGAGGTACTTTCGGAGCATTTTCAAGGACTACTCGTGGTTCGTTTACTCGAAGTTTGCTGCTGTGGCGCCGGCCGAGACCCGGCCACGGAAAGACTTTCTGCGATTCCTGCGTGAGGTGCACACAACAGCACTGCCGGCCTTGCGGGTCTAGGTTGGGGGGGACACAGTGACAAATGCAGCGCATTGGGGAACACGTGTGCGGCCTACCAGCCAGAAAAAAGGAGAGCCTTCTCACAGCCACACATGTCTTCATGTTACATGATGTCGCATCCGAACCAGTCAGGTGAAACTTCACAGATGTCTTCCCCCACATCAGAAGAATTCAAGCTATTTTCTGAAATATTCCATACTTGGGAGAGGGGAGATGGGGATGTCACCCCCCTCCTTCTGAAGGTAGTGGTCAATCGGATTGAGGGAGATACTAGGGACCAGGAGCTCAGAGTACGGTCGAATAGCTCAATGGTAAGGACGCGACTTTCAATGTGAATACCTTAACTACCTGGTGCTTTGCAACAAATGGGGATCCGATTCGGAGGCATCCCAGCAAACAAGTGGCAGAATCCAGTAAGGGCCCACAAACCAGAGCCGGCAATGCATGGATTCGGCAGTGTGGAAATAGGCATGTCAATGATGATGGTAGTGGCTAGCAGTGGTCTCGACTCTAGATGCTGCTGACAACTTGACGAGGACTGGTTAACTTGTCTTGGTGGAGCATAAACCCAAACACATAATGTTCGCCTTCGGGCACTAAGAACTTAGGTTGGGCTATGGCGACACAACCGACCGTTCGAGCACCGAAGCACAAATGGGGGACGCGCTTCCTTTCGTCGATTTGGGAACCGGCCGAACCGCGCAAAAGATTGGGTGTGGACGCTCGGCTCCGCCATTCAGAGAAAAGAAGGCGGATAACGGATAAATTTAAACTCTAAACTCTATACCTGATGCGTGGTAGCGCTGAGTGGTTCTACTTGTAGGATCCTGGGCGCACTGTTTAGGGGGGGCCGGAACAAGGAGACAGCCATGTATGTGCCCTCCTGGATGACAATACGCTGAAGTGTTGGGGGGGCAATTACAACGGGCAATGTGGGCGCCCTGGCCTGCACATGAGGAAAGATGTGTCGAAGTGTGAGGGCTTCCAGGGCCATTGCGGCATTCAGGGATTGCGGCTCTGTGTTCAGCTGCCCAAGGCAGGACGGCAACGGTGACATTGGAAAAAGTGCAAACCAGATGGGCGATTATCTTCCTGCGATCGACGTGGGTGCTGGAAGGACGGTCACGGACTTTGTGGCAGGCTACAAACACACATGTGTTTCCAGGCAGCGTTTGCTTGAAATATTGATTTATGCTAAGAAGCCTTGCATCCTCAGATAGGAGGCACCTTGATGATCAAAATTATGAACAAATTAGTGGATGTTCTTTGCCAGATCTTTGCCTAGGCGATCTTGGATGATGGCAACCTCAAATGCTGGGGCTATGCTAACTTTGGCCATCTTGGCTACGGTGATCGGCATGATCGAGGGGGAAACGACCGAAAGATGGCTACGATACCCACAGTGGACTTGGGCACTGGCCTTACTGTCAAGAAGGTTTTTGCAGGATGGGACATGACTTGCGCAATTCTTTCAGATGACAGGACGAAGTGTCTGTAGTTGCCTTAGGAAATATTTTTCCTGTTTGTTATCCTAGAAACCCCTAGGGGGCTTGACAAATTTCTTATTATTGGTCTACAGCGACTGCAGGTGTTGGGGGAACGCTGGAAACGGCAAGCTGGGCCACGGAGACGACACGCCGAGTGATGAATCTGGGTTGCTGTTCAGGAAAGCAAGAGAACTTGCCACGCTACAGTGCTATGGTAAATACTCGGGCATCCTGATCACTGCGCCCTAAATCCTAAACCGTTCTAGAGAGAATGCATGCAAATACTATAACAGTTTGGTTTCAATTCCTGAGCATGCACCCAGGAATGGAGTGTCGGGGATGAATCAGGTGAGATGGGAGATAATCTCCCCGCTACAAACTACGGCACAGGCAGAACTGCTCAGCACATAACCATCGGAAGAGGTTTTCAGTGTGCTCTGTTGGACGATGCCACCGTGAAGTGTATGGGATATGGCGAGTGGCTCGGGTATGGCGACACAACAAACCGTGGCCAGGATTCATCACTTTTGGGTGACCACCTGCCCGTACTGGACTTCGGCACCTTGATGACAACGTCGATGCTCGGCACACATGTACTGGAGTCTAAAAATGTCCGTAAAGGGGTTTGTATAGGGGACTATATAGTACAGCTCTATGGACAGCTTCTGGGACATGAAACTTGCAAGGCGGCTGCGGGGTGACATCTTGCAAGTGAGCTTAAAAGTCCGTGCTTCCAGGACAACCACCTCCTCTACCCAGTCCATCACCAGTTCGATAAGCACCACTTCTTCCGTGAGCACATCTTCCAGCACAACAGAGACACGAACTTTAACGACCTCCACCACCATGAGCTCCACAGCCAGCAGTACAACTTCAACAACACAGACGACCAGCAGCACATCTACAACGGTCTCGTTCTCAACTACCACAAGTGGGAGCAGCACTGTCAGCACCAGCAGTACCCGGAGCACTTCAACCACGGGGAGCAGCACCAGTAGCAGCACTGCCAGCGAGACTTCCACAACCACTAGCAGCACCAGCAGTAGCAGCACCAGCAGCAGCAGCACCAGCAGCACCACCATGACGAGCACCAGCAGCACCAGCACCAGCAGCAGCTCTACAAGCAAAACAGGGTCGACAAGCAGCAGCAGTTCCACCGGAACGACAACGTGGACAACCAGCACCAGTTCTACCAGCAGAACAAAATCGACAAGCAGCACTAGTAGCAGCAGCACCAGTAGCACCAGTGGCAGCACCAGCACGACGAGTAGCAGTAGCAGCAGTAGCAGCACGAGCTCCAAGACCACAACCACGAGCACGACAGGGACAAGTTGGACAAGGACCTCCAGCACAAGCTTGTCCAGCACCACCAGCAGCCTCACTCTCAGCAGAACCTCGACAACTTCAGTGACGACCTCCACAACTTGGACGCACAGCAGCACCACAAGGACAAGTGGGTTTGGAGTGGGCTTAGGCATTTGGGTTTAGGAATCTTGGCGCAAGCTCGATACCCTGCCCCATGACATGGCTTGCCCATGGCATCCCAGAGTGAAGGCGTAAAGCGCAAAGTGCAATGGCCCCGCTCTGTTAGCAAGCAACAGGACAGTAGTTCAGTGTTTAAGTCTCAGTGAGCCCAGCCGCTTGAAACAGAGATTTCTATGCCTCAGCATCATATGTTTCCCGGAATGCCCCCGGAGACAGCATCCCAGACCATGCCTAAAAAAGCTACGATCACGCTGTAATGTCTGTATAGAATTAGCAGGTTTTCTGATGTTCTTTAGCGGCACTTGGCTTATTGGAGTTGACTAATCCCTGGTAAGGGGCAACCATGGTGGGTGCTACAGTCCAGGCTTGGTTAGGGGTGTAGGCCCTTCTCCTTCATTTGGGCTGCCGTACCGGAATTCGAGTTAGCCTAACATAACGAGGAAAGCATGTTACTTAATTTATCATTCTGCTGCAGAAGCTGAGTCCATGTTCCTTAGCAGCAACCTGTACTTGGCATGAGAGCCCACGCTGTGATTCGACGACTGCGCGCACGCGCGGGGTGTTTGACAATCTGTGATCCCTTGGTATTTGAAGCTCAGATCATAGGTCTTAGGGAGAGGCCCTGCAGGAGAAGCCACAGAGACTGACACTCCACGGATAAGGGGGCCCACGAAACAAGGACACCTAATACCCTCTCAATACAGAGCAGCAGGAAAGAAACAACAACAGAAATATATTTAGGTTCGCATCATGCATTAAGCTTCGATCGCCCCATCATCTCTATATATATATATATGGTTTATATATATATATGTATATATGTATATATATATATATGTATATGTATATATCCATCTATATGTTGGATTACCGGGTTACCCGGCCACCTCCTCTTCTGCACTATCACCTCAAGATTCCTGCTTTTTAATTTGGCTCATTCAGGGTGAGCTAAGCTCACTTAAGGGGGACCGGGGGGGTGGAATGGTATAGGGGCCTTAACAAGTTGCCTATATTGGTATGTTTTTTTTTTTTTTTTGGGAGGGGG